>JASSUY010030152.1:0-66126 GCA_032466535.1 Forpus xanthops
CTGGCACAGGGTGCCCAGAGGAGCTGTGGCTGCCCCATCCCTGCAGTGCTCAATCCAGGTTGGACACAGGGCTTGGACCAAGCTGCTCTATGGAAGGTGTCCCTGCCCATGGCAGGGGTTGGAGCTGGAGGAGCTTTCAGATCCCTTCCAACACAAAGCAGCTTGGGATCCTATGACTGTCTCCAGTCCCCTTTGCTGCCAGTACTGCTTTTAGAACATGTGTGCAGCTTTTGGGGCATCTATTTTCTCTGTATTCCCTCTCTTCCTTCGTTATCAAAGCAGAGGATGACACAGAGGGGCTTCACTGTCCTCACCTAGAGGCACTGTGCAGGCTCACAAGTGGCAGGTGCAGCAAGGTAAAATACCAGCAGGAGAAATTGAATATAATAAACAGGCACAACAGTACAATAAATAAAGGGGCTCAAATCAGAACCAAATCAGATGACATTTATGGAGAGCATCTTCTCTGCGGATTACTCATGTAAAAATCATTCCCATACCATCGCACAGCTCAGTTTAGCTCCACGATTAGATAATACTCAGGCAAACGACTCTCATAATTTTGCATTATGTGTTCCAGAGTGAATCCTGTTGGCTTCCAGAAATACTTTCACATGCAGCTGCGAGTGACAGCAGAAATATTTGTGTTCCTCCCCGTGGCTGAGGGCTGGAGCAGACGTGGGATGGAGCCTGGGCATGGTGCAGAGTCCCCCTCTGCAGCCCCATGCTCTCAGCCCAGGTTATCTTGCTCTTTGTGGAAGTTATTCATGCTCAGCATGTGTTAATTCCTGAAGCATCACATTTGGGTTTGGTAATGTTGCCTCCCAGCCTGGCATTGCCCACCAGCTCTGCACCAGGCACATCCCGGCAGCAGGTTCAGCATCATCCCTCCCATCACCATGAGGCTGGGTTCCAGCCTCAACACCCCTTCCAGGATAGTCCTGGGGGCTGCAGGCCGCTGGTTTTTAGAGTGAGGAATAATTCCTTGCTGTGACTGCACCCATGAAAGACTGGGCCCAGCCCATCTCAGTTCTATTTGGACAGAAACAATCCCCTAAAGCACCAATCTGCTTCATTGCTGCCTTCATCTCCACCACTGAAGCCTTTCCACTGGTCCTAGTCAAGGTTCAGAGCATGAGACTTTCCAGAAGGCCAGCTTTTCATTACATGTTTGTACAGTTTAATGAGGCCAGAGCCTAATCAATGTCTTCAAGCATCACCATGATGCTGAAAATCATGATAATATGTGAGCAGAAACATCACTGCAGTGCGATTCACAGCAAGGCGGTTCAGGGCTATTCTTCTTGGGAAGCTCTATGGAAAGTGTACTTTCTGAGTGATCAGGGCCATAACTTTGCTTTATTTCCCCCCCATGCTGTTTTTTAGTTCACACCTGATGTGGTTCTTTGTGTCATTTTATAGTGACTTATAATAGCCTCAGCAGCATTAGCAGTGATTTACTTCTGAGAAAGCCAGTCTCGCTTTTGCCTGCTTGGAGATGAAGTGGAGATTTTCCCATTGTTGAGACTTGGTTTTCCCTGATTTTATTTAGTTAAGTGCCATACAAGGAAAACACAGATACGTGCTTCATAATAATTATCTCTTCCTCAGAACACTGTTACTGCTCTGCATTTATACACTCTTAGAGCAGCTACTGTGGAAGCACTGAAAAACGCTGGTGGGCATTCAGTACCTCTCAGCTGGGGTACGCATTACCCACACTGAATGAAAGATGCACTTCTGGCTGGACATCCCCTTCTGCTTCAACACAAATATTGGGAACCCCAGGAGATGTCCCAGACCTCACTGCTGGGGCTCCCCCTGCCCAGGGGAGCTCAGTGCTGTTGTGGGAAGCACAGCCAGGCCCCAACCTGCCCTTTGCCTCTGCAGCTTTAGAGCAGGAGAGGTGTTGTACTGATGCTCTCATCGCCCTTTTTGCATTTCCAAAGCCTGAGCTGCTGCACTTGGACCAGGCACTGACCTGGGAGCCACCAACCCATCTCCTCCAGGAACCAAAGCATGGGCCGAGCACACCACAAGAGGAAAGAAATTCAATTAAGAGACCATTTGCAGAATGCCACTGACTCGGAGTTCCACAACTAAGAGCTCCTTTCCTTCCCCTTCTGACCTGGTTGCAGGTGTTGGCTTAACTGCAACCCCCTGACATGCAGGCAAAGGCACCTCTTCCTTTACCTCTGTCTTGGGCTGTCAGTTTCCCCCTCATTAAAGCCAAAGCAATATGTAAAGGTAGCAGCTCCCTGCCACTAAATTCCATCCCTTATAGCGCACGTTCCCCCAGCCAGAGCTTTATGTTCTCTAGGGTTCACTTTCAAAGTCACTGAAGCCACACTCCCAAAGTGTGGATGCCAAGCTCCTGCAAGAAACAGGAGGAAAGTGGGGGAGATATCAACCCCCCCCTTTAAAAACTGATAAAAATAAGATTAGCAGATGCCTCTGGCTGCAAGACTCCATCACTGGAGCATCATGCCCGCGCTCAGCACGTCGCCATGGCAACTCGCTGATGTGGCCTGAATAGACGTGATGGGAAATTCAGGGTTCTCCTGGACTTTCGGGTGTTTTAATCGGGTCCCTGCACCCACATCTGAGGCAGCATAGAAGTGGGCAGGAGAGCTCGCTGCAGCCCTAGGGAGCAGCAGTGGGATCGGCTGCCTTCAGCTGCATCTGTGGGGACATTACCCAGGTAAATCAGAACAGCATCAGCCCTGTGAGGCTCATGGAGAGCAGGTGCATCAGGAGCCTTCACCTAGCACGCATCTGATGGGAGGCAGGCTCACACTCTTCTCCACTTGCACACAGTGCAGCACAGGTCCATAGGGTGGAAATATTCCCTTCCACGCTCCACATTCCCTTCTTAACCAGCTATTGAAGCAGGAACACTGGACATCAGATGAGACAATTAATCCCCATGACAAAAAAGCCTCAACCAACAACAGGGCAAAGCCTTGGGACCACACTCAGAACTTTGGCCCGGCCTTGTCCAGCATCATTTTCCTGTTTAACATTCACCTTTTGTATAAACTACCCTGATCCCCTTCGGAGGTTTTAACCTCTCTTCCCTGATAAGTGACATTCAGTAAAGCATGCACTAACGAGCAGCGATCCTTCATTTCACCCATGAAAAGATCAGTTATTGACAATAATCAAAGAGCAAATCTGCAGCTGTGCAACTCGAGTTAATTCTGTTACGCTGAGGAACATTGATTTCTTGTCACAAGCCATTTGTTAACCAAAAGGCATTTCCAGCAGAAAAGGGAAGGATGGAAAAACCCTGCTGAAGTTTAAAGTCCTTGCAAATCAGACAAACTTCATTTTACACTCAAGTTTGTGTTCTCCAGCAGAGAGAGGGACAAAGAGGAAACCTGTTGATGTCAGGGCATCCCTGGCAGTGCTCAAGGCCAGGTTGGATGGGGCTTGGAGCAAGCTGCTCTAGTGGAAGGTGTCCCTGCCCATGGCACGGGGTTGGAACTGGATGAGCTCTAAGGTCCCTTCAACCCAAACCATCCTATGCTTTTTCTCACCCTATAATGATGCATTTTTTTGTGTCAAAGTTATCATTCTCACACCACGTGCTGTTATTCTCCCCTCTCCTTGCAAAACTCATCACTAGTACCTGCCTGTCCATCCATATCCCATCCTGCAGCTACCTTAATGGCATGGGCCACCCCAGCAGCACTGACAGCCCATTGGGAAGGATTCCTCTATTGGAAAGGGGAGAGTGCATTCAGAGTCCACAGTGACCAAGAGCTTCCTCCTGCCCAGCCCCACGGTCCCCTGTGTGCTGCAGGGAAGTTAGCTTTGCTTTTCAGTTACGTTTGTTTGAATGTGAAATCCTCAGCTTAAATTGCAGCAGGTTTTGTGATATTTAATATCCAAAGCTAGGAAAGGTCACATCTGTCTGAAAATAAAACGAGGTTTAATCTGGAGATTGTGTGTGGCAGGGGGTTTATGAAAATTTGGTTTAGAAATAGATCTTAAATCCATAAGGTCACCAAGAGGAACGCTTTGCTTTCTCAGAGACTTATCATTCCCTATCTCAGAGGAACAGGGGATATTTCAGAAGGGAAGACCAAATGGTGCACCTGCCCTTCTGATCAGTTTTGCACCTGCACCCAGAACCACTTTCCTTCTCTCTCCATCATCATCCTCCTCTTCTTCTGTGCGAGCGTTCGTATTTAAGGTGCACCAAAGAAGAGAGCTTTGCTGAAATCCTCCTAGATTTTAATGCTCTTTTCCAGGACCTTTATGTTAAGTTCATGACAACTGCTGTTTCGGTGACCCTGCCGTAGAGCCTTGCTGAAGCTCTTCTAGCTGAGCCTGAGAACTTCATCTTCCTTAATAAGGATATCATTTTCCCTCCCACTCTGTGGGGAACGCAGCGCTGAGATGGTCAAGAAAGAGACCTTCATCCCCCAGGGTATTTCAGAAGCGTTTCAAAGTCTCCTCGTTCCTTCCTTTGCTGAACAAGAACAGAAGCCAAAGGGTTGGAAGGTGAGAAAGCCACGGGTCACCCTACCAGGGCTGGGGACGGCAGAAATGGCTTTGACCTGCCAGAGGGGTGACATTGATGAACCCTCAGGCAGAAGATGCGCTGGCACAGGGTGCCCAGAGAAGCTGTGGCTGCCCCATCCCTGCAGTGCTCAATCCAGGTTGGACACAGGGGCTTGGAGCAAGCTGCTCTATGGAAGGTGTCCCTGCCCATGGCAGGGGTTGGAGCTGGAGGAGCTTTAAGGTCCCTTCCACCCAAACCAGGCTGGGATTCTGGGATCCATGTCCAGCAGTCTCATTCTGGACACAGCTATAGCATGAAATGCACTTTGATAGCTCTGCATCAGGGGCCAGGCTCCTCGCTCTGCACATGAGCTGAATTCTCCTGCAAACTCTTCCTGCCTTGCAGACTAATGGATTGTTCTGTGTATTTAATCATTCACGTACTTAACATTAGAGCCAGGGAATCACACTTAACACAAGGCTAAATTATACAGCAGCGTGATAACTTCCTACTTGTACATGCAGCACTGGAGTAATTGTACAACGTGAGATCAGATGCCAACCCCTCTTCTGCTGCCATCGAACTGCATCGTGCTTAAGCATCATCACTCTGTTATCATTGCATTTACTCTGAGCAGACTTATGTCTTGCTCAGCTCCTTCACCTGGCTTATGTCACAACCTAAGGGAAGGTACCTCACCATAGCCACAGTGTCCCTAGGGTGCCCTGGCCTGGGAGAAGCTGCATCTTGTCCCCAGGATGGGCTGCCCAACATTTTTATGCTGTTTCCCATTGAAAAGCATGCAGGGGAAAAGGAAACCATGCTCTGACCGAACTCATCAGAACGGGTTTCTGGAGATGCAGCCTATTGTTCCTTCACAGAGCATCACCCTGCACCAGCGACCCTTTTAACAGTGAGAGGTAGATGTATGCATCTGATCAAATGAGTGAGTGTTTTACAAAGCCTTTTACTGGTACTTGTCATTCTGTTTGATCTTGTTAAGAATCAAAGGAAGCAATTACACCCTTAATCTTGTTCTCTAAAACTGTAGCTACAGATAAAACCACCACAGGTAACATATACCATAGCACGTACACAAAGCAGAAAACGTTCAAGTGATGCAGGGTCTTTGATGCTGAGACACCTAGAAAGGAGCTTCAGAAGTGCCTAACATCTCCCATCCCTTTCTGACAGCTTGAGGGCAAGCTGCAAACTCCCAGGCTTTTTTCTTGGCGCTTGTGTACCAAGAACAGAAGATATCAGCAAGGCCTAAAGATAAGGTTTCCGTCTAATTCCAGATACATCTACTGATAGGGCTGCAGATCTGTGAGATTTCAAGGGCCCAAAGGGGAAGCAAAACAGCAGACACAGCTAAGAAAGGAATTACAGCTTTATAAGGATGGGGAGCGGTGGAACTCCGGGAGCTATGTGCATTGCATTCCTTTTGCTATAAAAAGTTCCTTTCTCCGCTTTGGGTAAGTTCCAGCGCAATGGAATTGTAGCTCCAACTTAAAAACTCTCATTTTAGCACCACAAGGCCTATTAGAGTCCCACAGCAGAACTTTCATGGTATATATACCTTGTGTTGGCTTTCTGTGCATGCGGGAAGTCGCTCATGATCGAGCCCCATGGGGGAAACTGGGAGAGCAGCACAGATGCTATTTGCTTTTCACTAAGAACCTGAATCCTTGCAAAAATATCTGCTCAAAACCAAGAACTGCTGAAAAATGGAAATTCATTATTCCAGGTGATTCCAGAGTTCTGGCAATAGGAACAGTCTGTACCATAGAAGAGACAGCTGATGGGAAGCTCAGCCTGGGGATGCTTGCCTGGGGGGGCTGCACTGGTACAGGTACAGCTCCAGGCAATGGCACTGGGTTCGGATGTGATGGGGAGGCAGTAAGTCGATGCTAACCCTTTCATGTAGCCTCAATAGCTGCATTCCAGAGGTGGCAGAGAGCAACAGCTTGCCTCTTCGCAGCGCAGAGAAGGCAGGAGTTGGTGCCTCCCATGGAAAGCATAACAAATACAGATTTAAGCTCATTCCAGTAATGAAGGCGATCCTGCATAATTCATTGGAGACAACAACCCCAACACACTCAACCCTTCAATCTCAGAAATAACCAAGTGGCTGCTTCCCACCCAGGAGCTATCAGATGGAAAGACTTTGCCATGGGGAGCACATATGGCACACATAGACCTTCCCCAGGGAAAACCTTGGAAACTGAGGAGCTTCAGCATATGCCCCACATCAGCTCAGTGGCCCCAGGACTGCATGGACCCAGGTGTGGCAGCATCACATCCAGCTCAGCTATTGCATTTCCACTCTTTCTCCCTCTGCACACCATCACCACCTCACAAATCCTCTCTGGTCCTGCAGGCAACACAGCGAGAGGAGTCCCTGCCACATGGCTAAGCATAGCATTAAAAAGCATTAAACCCAGCATTTGGAGAGGAAATGTGACACCTGGATAATACACGGGGTAATGGAATCAGCCAAGTGGTAAATGTAGCTTTTAAATAGGTTTTGTGTTCCCCGTTAGCTCCTCTGACACTGATTAGCTCCGACAGGGAAAGGGCTGCTCAGATGCTTTTCCCAGTGAGGCTGCTCCTCAGCCTGGAGCTGGGGATGCCCATGGGACCAGCTGCTCACTGGGATGGCCAAGGAGCCAAGCAGCATCCAGCACCCATCATGAGACCCCCCCCAACATACATGAAGGGGCCCATGGTGGGCTGGCAGAGCACAGCAGGCACTGAAAGGGAGCTGCATCAAAGGGAATTTGAGGGAATTTCAGGAATTGCATAGTCGCAGGTAAAGGAGCTCAGGTACCAATGCATGCAAGCAGCAGACACCCTGTGCACCAGCCCTGGAGGCTCAAGCCACGTATCACAAACATTTAGTCTCAAATCAGGAGGCTGTTTAAGTAAAACACATAAATATTATTTCAGTGTTTCCAAAACACACACAGGTGGGAAGGAAAAGAGCTGGGCAGCCTCAGGTATACCTGATAGCTAAACCCTGCCTTCTCCCATGCTCCTCATGGGAGGCTCTGCTCCATTCCCATCCCCACAGGACACTCAGCTCATCCTCAGTCCCCAGGGCAGACAGCACCAAGGTGGCAGCTGCAGCATCAGGTCCCTGATGAGCCATGCTGTTGGGTGTCTAATGGGATGAAGGGTGAGAACAGGGGCTGCTTTATAGCCATGAAAGGCTCAGAGGGCTGAGCTATGCTGATGAGAGCTCACCCCAGAGCTGGCCCTGGCTGTGGCATCACCTATCACATTGAGTGCCTGGTGAAGGTCACCAAGGGGGTCTCGCCCCTCACCGTGGCTCCTGGCCTGCAGCCCAATGGCGCCCATGGACACACAGATCAGATATACAGGGGCTGGTAGGCTCAGCCCCCAAGCACTGCCTCTGCTCCCAGTGACTCACTGTCACCAGCCGTGTGACATGGACCTGAGACAGAAACCTGCCTGCTGCTACCCCAGGCCCATCTGTTCTCCTTAAAGATCTATTTGAAACCATACATTCTGGAAGGATGCTCTGTAGAGTTACTTTCTCCTCAACAAGCTGGGCTTATGTGGGGTTTTTTGCCTCCTCTTTACTTTCAGCTTTTCACACTGATCCAGTGCACACTTTCCCCCTCCGGGAGGGATCAGGCAGTCCCAAAACTCACAGCCCTGCAGTTTGGGAAGACAAAAAGGACAGAGACGTCTTCTGCTGTTGATTCTGCTATCGGCAACACTTATGAGCGCTGTCACACGTTTATCTCGTGCTGTTACTCCATGCTTTTTTTAGCCAGACAAGGTTTGTGAAAAGGTTTTTATCTTCATTCACAGTTTCTAATAAGAACGGAGCAGAGATTTCGGCATTGCTTTGCTTTTTACTATGAGCTTTGCAGTACTTAACAGATTCAGAGCTCCGCAGCAACTGCCTTTCTTCTCTTCGCTTGCAGTTTGCTCTCTTATGTTTTCCCAGGATAAAGCTTATTAAAAATGCACAGAGAATAGAGGCTTACGTAGGAAAAAAACCCGCTAAGAACGAATCGTGGTTAATTGGAATTTGGAAGGAGCTCTTCTATGACAGGTTCAAAATCCAACCCCCATTCCTAAAACCAAGCTGGTTAGATTTGCTTTGGCCCAAACCCTGGTTTTTAAAGGAAAGTGTTTAAGCAAAGTGTTAAAGGAAACATCAAGTCTGAGTGTGTGAAAATTGTGCAGTGAGGATGTTAGAAATGGAGAAGCTGCTTTGACTGAACGCGTCCCAACCTCCTCCTAAAGGAGCCCAGGGGAAATACGTTTCATTGCCTGCTTTCAGTGCAGGGGCAGGTCCTTCACTCTGTCCTGCCGCCGAGGGGATAAACCCCATCCTGGCACTCATTAGAAATGGTTCTGTGTAAGGAACTGGTTCTTTCCAGAAGACAGCCTGGGGACACTCTTCTCCAGACATCGCTTGCATAAGGCTGAGGGTTTCCAGCCAGCATCTCAGCCCCTGCATCACCACATGGCCTTCCCTGGAATAGCAGAATACCCAACCAATGGGACTATCGAGGTTCATTGTTATTGCTTTCCTCAATAAACACTCCATCTTCTCAGTGAAATTAAGTAAAAGCCAATTATTTTAACTGCACTATAAGGTCTTTCATAAGCAATCATAAAAATTCACAGACTTGCTGACTTTTAAAATGAGAACATGTATTCCAAGTAGGTAAAAGCATCTTCTTTGCCCAGAAAGATGCTGAGAAGAGAATATTGCTTCAGAGCTAGAGCATCTTCTGCTACTTATGCAAACACTGATGAATTACTGATACGTTGGGATTTTCATTGTCTGTTTATGACCTCTCAAGCCTGTAACATTTCCTGTTCAACCTAACAAGTATTGCCCTATGAGTGTGTGTACCGAATTCTTCACCAGATACTAAAGCAAAGCTCAACAAAGTCTTGTTCAAAGCCAGATTGGATGGAGCTCGGAGCAACCTGCTCTAGTGGAAGGTGCTCCTGCCCATGGTAAGGGGTTGCAACTGGATAAGCTTTAAGGACCCTTCCAGCTCAAATCACTCTGTGATTCTATGATCCATTATGCAGTGTTATCCACAGTTCAAATAACAACAGCTTCCATCAAGACAGCCCAACCTTCATCATCCAGATGTGGGCACCCCATGCTCACACAGTCAGTACCAGCACGTTCACTTTGAAACGTTTGGCTGGAGCAAAGCACATTTGCAAGTGTGTATGCCTGAGAGGCTTGAAGAGTGCAGAAGGACGTCAAATAGTTCATCAGTTTTGGTTTTATTCTCTCTATAAAATACCTTAGAAAAGCTCTGCAGATGAATAAAACAATAATGAATGAGCTGCACTTTTTAACCCTTGCTTACACAAAGAACATAAAATTGCACACAGTACATTCCAACTATACCTCCAAGCATCAACGATTCCCTTGCGCCGATACAGCTTGTTCCTCAGCAGAGTCCAACCTGTGTGTCCCCTCTAATTTATCCCATTTATGCACAATGTTCCCTATTCCCATTGCTCTTAGCAATACCTTTGGAGTGTTAGGAAGCATAAACCATTGTAATCTTACCACAGTAAGTATTGACACAGGAATATTTGGGTCTTCTGAAATGCCAGATAGAGAGAGAGTTGCTAAAACGGAGGCTAAATGTGCCAACACAGCAAGTCCTAAGCATTGCTTATGGAAGTCATAAACTCAGCACTGATGCAAGGAATCCTGGTTTTAGCTAAATTGCTCTGTTCCTTCTAGCTGCTTCTGGAAAGCCAAACCCAGCATTGAAAGCGATTATTCCAGCAGCTTTGAGCACTGCACAAAACAAACCAGGAGGACTTCCTTCAGCAGCATTTGCAGCCAGGAAACAGCAGCATCCAGGGAAACAAAACCCAAATCCTTCCTTACTGGCTCTAGCAATTGCCTTAAGGGTCCTACGCCATCAATAAAATATCACTGCAGATGTATCTAAGCTGGAGCTTTCTTTGCCTTTGCTTTGCATTTCAGGTGATATTTCCTGAAAAGAGCTCTAGACAGCGCACTGCTGCTGTGGATTTCTGGCTAGTGCTCAGCATCACACTGCTGTGATCCACCTTGCACTCGCTCTGCTGTGTTTCGGTTTTCACCTGAGCCTATACAGGCTCCTTGAAGTACTCCTGACAAGTAAAGCACTACGAGGACGGTGATGCTGGAGATGTTGATGCCCTGGTTCTGAGCTGTGTCCTGAGAGGGTCAGAGATGATTGTGCCAATCTGGCCTCATGCGCCGCTCCAGATCACGCTGCCTGGCTCAGCACCAGGCACCTGCAGCCCAGGGAGCATCTCTGCACTCACTGCAAGCATGAGGCTGGCTGTGTGAGGAGGCTGACAAGCCCCAGAGACCACAATCAATGCAAGTGTGAGAACACACCAGGCACCAAGGCTCAGTTATTAACTAGGGAGCCTTTTTAATCCCAATTCCTTTCTTCCAGGTATATAATAAGCCCGTGGTCCCATGTGCGCTTCAGAAGCCTGGAAGCATCACTTCTGCCTTGGACCCACAGCTCTGCATGAACACAGAGTGGGGCTTGGCTGCATGGTGCCTCTGCTCTTCCAAACTGATCTGCATTGCCATGGGCTTCTCTCCCTCCCAAAGATCCTCCCTGTGCTCCCTGCCAAGGAGCCATTGCACCAGTCACTGCTCCTTTGTAAGGCTGGCAACAGCCACAGCCCTCCTCTACTTCTCTGCTGCTCTTCCCGTGGTTAACTGAGAGAAAAACCAATGTTTGTCCTAAAAGCAGAAGGAAGGGTCCTGGCCAGGACCACCACTGCCCCAGGGGACTCTCAAACAGAGCCCAACCCACCCCTCTGCTCCTGGGGCATAAAAAGGCCATTTTGGCTCCCAACAGCTTTGCCTTTGAGCAATCCCCATGGCTCCAGCCCGGCTGCCAAACCTCAGCCTGCCTTCGAGGCAGAAACCACCAACCGAGTCTCTGCTTTTACTAAATTCCCCCTTTCTTTCGTGTTTATATTAACCACAAATTGGCTGATTTCCTGTAATGTGACAGCAGTCACATTAATATGGCACTTTTGGCTGAGACTTTATGCTTTTAAAATCTGGAATTGAAAAGTTCTGGTTCCCACAGCAACCACAGGTAGCAATTATCCCGGTTCTGCACATTTCCAGAACAGAAGGAAGAGTTGCTTTCTGCAGCCCTCCTCTAAATGCACAGCAAAGGAGACGTCTCTGTGCATCAAAATGGATTTATTTCTCCTTTGCTCTGATTGTATCTCCATTTGTACCTTAGAAATCTCTTCTGTATCAACACTTTTGGACGGCTTTTTGTATCTGCGACTGAATAGAGAAGCTCCTAAAACACATCATGCTTAATTTATTTCCACTTAGCTCTGGTCTCTGCAACAAATACAATTCATCGGACTTGCTGCATCACGTTTTCTCTCTGTATTGCACATATAATGAATAACACTACAATAAAATTCACTGTTTGTGACATTCCTTATTAATACCAGCTTCACACAGGAAAGAAAGATTACTGCAGCCATTATGGATTTATACAGATCTTGCTTTTCCCATTAGAAGACACAGAGTGATGCATAATGCTTTCAGAAAAGGACAAACCCTTCCATGCCTGCTCATGGAATGAGAGCTGAGGAGAGAAACACAAGAGCCCAAAGCCTTGCAGGTGCCGTCCCACGCAGCACAACGAGTGGCCATCGCTATTTGCAGCAGATTAATGTGCTCTAAATGCCACACTCTCAATAAAGCACGAGGAGGGGAAGCATAGTGACGCTGTCAGGCTTTTAAAGAACCTGCCTGGCTCCATCAGCTCCTCCCGGTGTATTGCTGTGACTAACAGACCAGTGGCTTGCTAGGGGCTTAGTGCTGTATTTCCACTTTAATTAGCCAGGCTCTCCTAATTCGTAGTCCTTTATCTCCAGGACCTGATCTCCTGAATGCAGATCGGTTGTAGGAAACGCTGAGCAGAAGCCATGCTGTTACCTGGCCTAGTTTGGAAGATGCTCTTTCATTTGGTGAAGTTCAGTAACGTTGCAATCACCTGGAAAACCCTCTTACTGTCACTTCCAACTGAAGATGCTGTTACACGCTTGTTCTGCCGCTGCAAATTGGTTTTGGTTCCCTCCCTCCCCATCCTGCATTACTGTCTAAATTATAAAGATTGAAGCTTGTTTTCCAATCTACTTTAGCTTTATGGATGTTACTGGGAGCGCGAGTTTGCTGGGGCTTCGTTATCAGCCCCATTAAAGCCGTTTGCATTCCTCCAGCTCATGGCAGGGCAGCAGTAACAACCCCAGTTGCCTTCCAGACCCTCACCCAAGAACTTGGTTCAGCTTTTCCTCCATGGAGTTCAGCATGGTGGGAGAGAAGGAATAATTACTGTCTGCAGCTCAGCAGCCTGCTCACATTTAACATGTATGAGCATTGCAAACTGTCCCGCTGGCTTCAGTACATTCATTATGCCCTCAGTCCTCTGCGAGCCAAAATGCAGCACTTGATTTAAATTTCTGCTGTCAGACCTGATTAAAAATTAAGTTGAGCACAGTTGTGGGAAAACTGAATTAACATTCTTTTTGTGTAGTACCATATAATTTAATGCAACGATTCATACAATTGAGTCATGCAACTACTAATATATATCTAGTGGATCCTAGGGATGGAAGCAGGCAGGGGCATGTTGCTGGTTTTGTGCTCTAAAGGAGCTCAGGCAAAGACAGAGGCACAAACAAGGGAGCCCAGTGTCTTTTCAGCCCTGACTAGAGACAAACAAACAGGATATTGGAGCTCTAAGGAGCTGTGTTTCAAGGAGGCCGCTCTCATGGGGCACCACCTGCTTACAAGGTGGGTGGAAATCATAGCATCCCAGCCTGGTTTGGGTTGGAAGGGACCTTAAAGCTCCTCCAGCTCCAACCCCTGCCATGGGCAGGGACACCTTCCATAGAGCAGCTTGCTCCAAGCCCTGTGTCCAACCTGGCCTTGAGCACTGCAGGGATGGGGCAGCCACAGCTTCTGTGCTTCAAGGCAGCCCATGCTCATTTTTAATGCAGCAGGGCTGGAACACAGGTCTGCCCATACCAGAGCTCTATGAGGAAATCCTCCTGACATTGGGACAGTGCTTCTGGAAGCTGCAGGACAAGCCCAGAGCTCTTCTGTTTGCTGGCAGCACCCAGGTATTGATATATACTATTGCTGATAAATCCCAAGCTACTGTCAGTTACTGACTAGCGCACAGACTGACATTGCAGCCATAAAGTACCTGCAAACCTCTTCTGCTGCCCTCGGCAGGACAACCAGAGCATCCTACCCACCAAACAAGGGTTTGCTTTACTCACTGTGCCCTGACAATGTCAATAATGTGGTTTATTTGTAACAGAGAAGGACCCAAGGACATGAGATTCACAGGAACATTTGCCACTTACCGTTAGCAAAACCAGCTTGAGGCAAACCCTATGTGACACCTGCAAGATGCCACCATTCCCAGCCCACTGTGTGCTCCCAGTGCCAGCGCTGGGATGGCAATGGGGCTGATGAGAGCACTTTGGAAGCTGTTCACATGCAGATCTGGACCCTTGTGGGCTTTGGGGTTTGCTTTCTCTAAAGAAATGAATTATTGAGAGAATAGTGACAAGTTTTCAGCTGGGATAATGCTCCCCATTCCCAAATGGCAGCACTGCGCCTCAGCAGCCCTACCTCAGCCCCCCTTCCATGAGCTCTTTGATGTACTGAGGTTTCTCACTGGATCATGCAGGATCTGACTCAGAGCATTGCTCAGAGCATCCAGCTGTCTCCATGGGGTTTTGGCCCTGCCCTTCTCCATCAGGGTACCAACTGCATCCGTATCCATCCTGAGCTCAGACCTGCAGCAGCAACTGCCAGGTCTTCAACCCTGTGACCCTCTGCTGAAGGATAACACACTACATGCACCCCACAGGAGAGAAAGAGCAACTCATTCCCAAAGTGATGCTTGATGCTTCTCACACTCCCACATCTGAGAAATGGCCAAGAGGATCTGTGACCCAACAGAACGGGGGAGAAACAACCCATTTTCTACCGGGGCGTGGGTCCATGCTCTGCAAGCCCCTGCAGCCACCCATGCTGCACATGCCCTTGCAGCATCCAGGACCATGGAAGGGAGGGAACATGACCCAGTACCTTTTACAGGTTGCCCAAGGCCACGCAGGGTCTGGGATGGAGCCGGATAAGTAGCTCAATACCCTTAGTCCCAATCTCCCAACCGTAAAATCATCACAGCTTTCAGCAAGACACAGTTAAAACATCTGTGGAGAAAAAAACATCCCCTTTCCAGAGGCTGAGCAATTCCGGGCAGTTTCTATTTCTTTGCAGCTTTCACACTGAATAGAGGCAGCTCATCCAATGGGCCATTTAGGAGTGAAAAATAGAGATAGGTTTATATACAAAATGGGAGCGTTTCACAAGAACGCTGTCTCGCTCTCCAAGAATTATTGTCCCCTATTATACTGCAACAAAGGCAGGACCCGCTTCCTTGCAAAGGTGAGTGTGATCAGCTCTCCTGTCATTGTGCAGAGTGGAAGAGGAAAATGATGTTGACCCAAAATCTGAGCTGTGAGGCCAAGGATGTCATGAAATACGCTTTTGTCTGCTGAACCTCATCCCTCTCCAGGCGGAAAAGCACCAGGGAGAAAGCAGCAAGTGCACAGGGCGATGGAGGGGCCACCATTAGCTGAACCCATGGGTGCTGGTGGGACAGGAGGATGTATCCTGTGGCAGGGACTCCATGAGACATGGCAGCAATTCCTTGCCATTAGCAGCATTCTGCAGATGTCATTCAAACTGCCCGTCATTTCTGGAGGTATTTTTGGCTCTTGCAAGCACTGAGGTTCATTGTATAACCCACTCATCCCCTCCACTCTGCCTCTATTTATATCCACATCCACGCAGGCAGAGAACAGTCTGGCTCTACAGCGAGCCAAGAACTGAAGTTGCTGGTCAGCAGGCTGCCCGTTGCTGCCTTCTACTTATTTTCACAGGCTTCCTATAAAGCACCTTAACATTCGGAAACCAGAGGCATGGTCTGGGCCACACAGCCTTGCTTTGATCCAGCTGGATGAGACAGATTCACAAATGGATCTGGGAGCCCTTGATCTTGCTCCCCTCCTGCAGTGCAGCTCCATGGAAGGGTGGCCAGGCTGCAGGTGCTGGTCCTGACAGCCCCTCTCCTCCCTGCCATCCCCTGGGGGACGGAAGGAAGCGCTTCCAAAAGGTGGGAGGTGCTGGGAAGCAGATGCAGCATCCCTGGGCTGGGTTAGTGGGTCAGGAACACACTCCTGGGTGCGGAGGCACATTAGGGAGGCCAAGATGGGCATTACACCTGATGCAGCTGGAGCCTCCTGCTATGAGCACCAGTGAGTGTCAGCGGTTCCTCTACTGCCATGGAGCCAGATGAGGAATGCTCCAACGGGACAGCCCTTCTCATTCCCAATGTTCCCCAGGGAGAGGAAACCACTCTGCAGGCAATGACTGGGAGCAGCGGGTTGGAGTTCAAGCTCCCATCTCACCCATTAGCAAACACAATTACTGCACAGGTAGCTTATTATGGGTGCCAGCAACATCTTCCCTCTTGTGCTGGAGGGTGCTGAGGCATCCTACAGTACTAACACACCACAGGGACAAAGCAGAAAGGAGCCAGATGTGAAATCACAACCGAAAGCCTCAGCACAGCTTTCAGCACCATCGCAGGACTGCTCAACGTGCACAGAGAGATGTCAGAAAATGCAAGTTTCTTCTATACAGCAGCCATAAGAGACCTTTTAGTCCTGTTTCACATGTAATTGGAGACATCTCTATTAACAAATATACCTGGAGCTTGCTACGCAGCCAGTGCTGCTGCCCTTCATACAGCAATTCCAGAAGTGCCATCCCAAGCCTAAGAGCCCAGATTGTGTACTGTGCCCTGGCTGCTGGGAGAGGGAGTCCTTTAAGCAGCAGAGACTCAATATCCTGCTGTATTAGCCACTCGGGTGCACAGCAGCGAGTGAAGCTGCACGACTCTAAGTGCCTTATTAGATTTTATTAATTCTTTCCTAGGAAGTGCTGCCAAAAGAGGTGTTGGGCAATTATGTGCAGACAGAGCTGCCACCAGGAATAAGCATCTGCAAAAAGAGCCATCGGAAGAGCTCTCCTCCCTCTGAAAATGTTCAGTGATGAGAATACATAGCAAATGAATGCAGTGAGAGGACTGCAGCAAGTGGGGCACAACCGGCGCTCTGCACCAAGAGGTGTTTGGAGCAGGGAGGGTGTTACATGAGCCCTCTCCATCAAAAGACATCCCCCCCATCACCAGTCATTGCAGGAGAGAATTAGTGTCCCATCCCTACACTGAGAAAAGCAAGTTCTGTCTCCCTATACTCTACAGTTGGGGTTTCAGTGGGCTGAGGTGGGATCTGGACCTGCCACTCATCTGCTACAGAAAATGCTTCACTCTGGATGCCTGCTACCTGTCAGCTCAAATTCCAGCTCAGCTTTTCCCCTCATCCAGAGGCTGGGAGGCTTTCAGATGAGAGGTGGCAGGTTCTATACCCAGATGCACTGGAAGATAATTTAGCTGGAGTGGTCCCTCAAGGCTCATCTATGGTTTGTATTTGGGACAGCAGCACTGGAGCAAGACCCCAGCCCTTCCTTTGCAGCAGGAGACTCCCTATTAACAAGGAGCCACTTGGAAAACACATGGGGCAATGGGTACAAATTACTCCTGGGGAGATTCCAACTGGATACAAGGGGACAATTTTTCCCAATGAGAACAAGACACTGGAATCATCTCCCCAGGGCGGTGGTGACTTCCCAACATTGGGCATTGTTAAGATGCAGGTAGGCAGGATGCTGGGACACCTGGTATAATTCATGCTTGGCCTAGAAACGTTGGACCAGATGATTCCTGAGGTCCTTCCAACCTGGGATTGCACAGTCTGCTGCTCCTACCTTTCCAACACTGGAAACCATAAAACCATCACACTGTAAGGGGTAGGGATGCTTGGGATACATGAGCTACAGAGCATCCTTATAGGGGCTGCAGCCCTACCCCAATCCTACCTTATCCAGGGGAGAATTCCTGCTATGTGGACCTGAGTAGCAGACCAGCTCTGTCTCATTGTAACAGACATCATCCATTCATTGTTTAGAGGTGCTCAAGTTCTTTATCCCTAAAATTAACACCTGGCCCTTTGAATCTTGCTCAAGGTGCCTTACCCCCTTCCCCCTTTGCTCCTCACAGTGTCTCTGCTCCCGAATATACCCGCTGAACCTTTTTGCTTTAGATTTTTAATATGAGGAGTTTTGCCATAGCTTATTATTGCTAAAATTAAATGTCACCTTGGGTTTTCCTCGCTCACTTTAGCACACTGCTGCTGTCTTCCACATCTATAAAAGGAAACTTTATGGCTCTCGGCTCTCTGCCTCTTAAAAATCGCATGCAAAGAGAAAAATAACTCTTTTTCTTTCCTGCTTTTCAATATGCAGAAATAGTTTGTATTGCATGCTCATTGCGCAGTGACCTTCTGGGGAAGCTGCACAACTGCTTGATGGATGCAAACTTGGGTTTACGGTGGCAAGAAAAGCATTGGAGGAAATGAGTGTTTCTTCCTCAACCTCAGACCTCCAGGGGTTTGCTCCTCTCTTTCTCAAATGAAGGTAGTGTTAACCCACAGAACACTTCGTCCTGACCTGCTTTTACTGGCTTAACCCTAAAATTAAAGGCAGACTTGGCTGGGCAGAGATCCCGGAGGTACCTGCGCAGTCTGTAAGGATACAGGGATGTTGCTAGACAAGGAAACTCAAGCCCACGCTCTTTAGCTGCTTTCCAATGACAAGTACCTCATCCCACAAGTGTTGAGTTAACCTGCCCTGACATTCCTCTTGTCTTTTAATGCTGGGGCAAGAAAAGCTGCTAAATAACAGTCCTGAAATCCAAGGGGCACTCCGGGCAGGAAAGCAGACAAAACCCCCAAATGCCTAAGGAATGCAGCGAATCACAGTAACAATAACCTAATGCAGAAGTTTCTGTTCTACTTATCCACTGCTTTTCCAAACCCAGAGAGACCTGGCTTTGAATGCAGTGACACAGCCCCTCCATAGAGAGCTCAGGATTTCCAGGTCTAATCATCGGTGTTACTCCCACCACCTTATGTTGAAAGGTTAAAACAGTGCTGAAGCAGAGGCCCAGCACTCCTGTTTGTAGCAGTTGCTGAAGCGGATGTGCAGAGGATGCATTAGGAGTCCCATTGAGAACAGCATTGCTCACTCTTGACCCTTTCACTTTGGCAGAGATGTTGGAATTCCCTGTGGTTGGGCTGTCAGTGTCCATCACTGCCCACAAACCCATTCCCCACTTCCTTTCCCACCCATTTACACTCCCAGCTCCACAGCATCCATTAATAAAGATCTCCATACTCAGAAAACAAGTATTTCCCTTCATTCTGCACCCGATTCCCAGTGATGCCTCTGTGGGAGAACCATCACATCCAAACTCTGTGCTAGAAGAGCACTGCCCAGAGAAGCTGCAGCGGTCCCAGCCCTGCCTTCAAACTGTTCTGAGGGATGTTTTCATCTGAGAGAACACAGCTCCTTCTCCTCAGAGTAACCAGGATACTTTTGAAGCTGTTTTGCCAGCATTCACATCAAGCTGGGTTCATTTTTAATGACATCCTCGTGCTCCTGTTACACAGCTACAAAGATTGTTGTGATACTTCAAGAGTGTTTGACTCGCTAGTCAAAACAGTACTAGAAATTGAATGAAAACTACCCTTGAATACAGAAATCACTGATTAACATCAGCTTGTTCTGTAGGATGCAATCTGGACCGACTTCCCAAATAGCTCTGCTCCGGGAGCCGGCTCTTGGAGCCAAGTGCACAGGACACAAGGCTATTAATTAACTGCTGCAGTTTGTTCAGCTCTTGTCAGCTCCAAATTGACTTTAAGTTACGGGGTGGTGGTGGATAACGCTAAAGGACAGTGGGGGAAACCAAGCAGCAATTCCTCACCCCTGAGATGAAACCATCCCTTAGGTGTCATGCACCCCATGAAGCCCTGCCCATGGATGCTCCTTAGCTGGCTCATGCTCTGCCCTCGGCTCCGTTTCCAGCAGAAAGCCTGATGGAACGATTTGAACACAGAGCCCAAGGAGCTGCTTTCAGGTCGGTGAATTTTCCACAAGGCTTCCTCCCAAGTTAACACGATGCCCAGAAGCACAGGGCTCTGACCCTGCGGCTCTGGGGCTGGTTCCAGCATCAGCAAGCAGGCCCCCAAGAGACAGCGGACACCCCATTTGTGCTGCATCTCCGCACTGCCAAGCCTGTCTCCTGCTCTTTATCATCATTACTCTTGCAGAAATGAATATGAATACATCCTCTGGGGGCTTTGCACTATTTTTTGTTTTGCTAAGCTGCATTTTTCATTCCCAGAAACCCAATTTTGATGTAAATTCTTGTAAACAGGGGACCAGTTCGTTCTCATGCTGAACACAAAAGCACTTCCAAACAAGTAGATCAACAGCCTGCAGTTGGCTTAATGAAAGACAGACTGACAATTAGGCTGGGAAAGTCTGCATGGACTGGGGAGGGGGGGGAATAGACAGATTTAAGGGTTTGTTAATTGCTTGGGAGTCCATGGAAGGAGAGATGCAGAGCAAGAAAAGGTGCGGGCCATGAACCTTTCCACACTTTTATTCCTATAAATGCCCTCAATTTAAAAAGCCCATTGTTAAAATCCTATCAAATGGCTGCACAAATGCTAAGTGCTGAGGCAAATAGAAAATGTAGACCTTTAGAAGAAGGCTTAAATATTGAACCATTCTCTTCGCAATCAGGTGTACCCATTCCGATTCCTTTTCTAGTTGTGCTCCATTCCTGAAATAACTGCTAGGGGCCAATTACAGTACTTTGCACAAATGAAGTATAAACAATGTAAGAACAGTTGAGCCGTCAATAGCATTGTAATAATACAGACAGTGTCTTGCTGTGACACCGAAAGCATCAATTCTCCCTCCACTACCAGTACCAGTGGAAAGGATGATGAGTGGGGAGAATGAGGCTGCACTGGAGGAGCTGGTTTACTCTGGGAGATGCTATGCAGGGGCAAAGGGACAAAAGGATGCTCATAGCTGGGGCGTGATCACCCCTGAAAGCTGGTTTTGCTTAGCTTTGAACTGTGAAGATTCACTGCCTTCACAGGAATGAACTTCCTAAGAGCTCATCTCAATCTCCCCTCTGGCAGGTTAAAGCCATTCCCTTTATCCTGTCCCTACAGGGCCTTGTCCAAGGCCTCCCTCCATGTCAGTCCCTTTAAGCACCAGAACACCGCAGTTCAGCTTTGGTAATGTCTATATGGAAGTCAATTTGCATTAAGCATGCATAAGTAGAAAGTTTCAGAGAAAGAACAAACAAGAACTATGAAGCTGGACTGCCTTTGGTCAGCAGGACCACAACTGCATGCACTGTATGCCACATGTACGGTTCTGCTGAGGCATCTGCACCCCATGGACCACAGCAAGAGGTCAAACCCACCACGCTCACATAGATCCAACCATGATCAGCACAACACAGGCTAAAGACACTCCAAATTTCAAGGTGAAGCCTGCAGCCAAAAGGAGCTTTCATCACATTCATCTCTGCAACCTCATCTCTGCATAAGGAGAAGCAAAACGGTTAATGCTGGAAAGGAAAAATGATCCTGCTTTTGCTTTTATCTAATCTTAGCTGGACACAGCAGATTATGCAGAGTGCCAAGGAAAGCAGCATAAGCAAGATCCTTTGGTACTTGAAATTATCCACATTATCTCAAAAACAAATCATGCCTCTTGCCCCTTTGAAGTTCCGTCACTATTTTTAATCATGGAGCTGGGGTTTGGCTTTTTAGGTGAATACATCAGTAATTTATGCTAATAGATTTCTGTGCTAATGCTGTATGTGTATCTCTGGATCTGTTGAGATGCCAGTGCTGTGATAACCACAGGAACAACAGAACAGATACAAGCCCCTAACACAGCGAGTAGTGCCATGACGGGGTGCAGGCTGCAGGTATGAGTTCTTCCATCCAATATATTCTTCCCAGAGCCAAGAACATCACTAAAGGGCTCGGAAAACCTGGAGATCTTTCTTTTCTTCCCGACAGGTCTCCAGAAGAGCACACATAAGGGAACCAGCCCCACACAGCCGAGGGACTCTGCTGCTCTTCACCGAGCCAACTCTGCTCTACCAAAACCTCCAGCAGCCGCTGCCACGTTGCCCATCACACTTACAGCCTCCTATAACACCAGCACTGCTTTGCTTTTCTGTTTATTGGCATGTAAACCAGCTGCCTGTAAAGTGTATTGAAGTTATAGTGCTGACAGAATGTTTCACTAAAGCAGCAGTCTCCCCATTGACTGGAGAAGGCTTTGAAAGGTCTTTGCAAATCCCCCCCATCTCCGTTCTCCCTTGCTAAGCCCTACTGGGGCCATTTCCCAAGAGACTATGCAAGTGTCTGGTTCGATAATTCAGGACAATTACCGCTCATTTTGTAGAGTTCCATTTACTCAAAGAAGTAATTTCAGTAGAGAAAAGTGAGGAATCACTTCCATGGTGCTCTAGTGATGAGCACATCTTCAGGGACTCAGAGCAACCCTGAGGCAGGGCCCTGCTTTGTGCCACCTGCCTTCTCCTAAGAGCAGGCACTAAAACTTCACAGTGAACCAGTTTAGTGTAGAATGATGCAAAATGAAGCCCCTCAGAATCTCTCACCTGTGAGGGGCGATTACATCTCTTTCATGTAAGAAGGACCTTAAATAATAGTAGGTCTTGCAGGCTTCTCTCATGGGCTTGAGAAGAAAGAATAGATGTGTAACCTTCATGGATGAGGGGTTATATGTTTTTTATCTAGCAATTGAAGAATGGAAAAAGCAAATAGATCTGTTGGGAAGAAAACATGGCAAATGAATCCCATCAGTGGAAGCAGCAGCATGGCTATTTGGTACCAGGGAGGGCAAAGCCCAGTGCACATGGGAGCCCCCCAGAAAAACCACTTCTCCTGCACAACTCTTCATGGAGAAACCCCCCTGTGCCCCACACAGAGGGCCAGATGTCATGTGAAGCCCCACCACATCTGTATTTCAAGACAGTGCTCAAGTGACTCAGGTCCCTTGAACCAAAGCAGGCTGTGATTCTATGATTCATCCCTTGCAATGCAGACACCAGCGCAGACAGGCACCGGTCCAGAGCTGCACACTGCAGGGAAGGTGTGCTGGATTGCAAACTGGTGATGACTAACAAACCCCCCTGAAGCCAACACCTACAGAAACATGGATCTGCTTGAAATAAGGCCATTTTCCTCCAAAAGCCAAGCTATCATTTAGGAACGAAACATCAGAGCTAGGGAGCACTGTTTGCAAATATGGGCCTAATATTTCACAACTGAAAGGTTTAAGGATGGGATGTTCACTGCAGAGGAAGGACAGCGAGGAGGAACTGCTGATAACCCAAGTACTTGGCAGAGGAGCCAAAATGAATTGGGAAGCTGGTGGTAGCACTGCCTGCATACCTGCCAAAAATCAGTAGTCTCTGCCCTATAAGACCCATATTAGACTCTGGATTCAGTTCAAGATCTGTGAAATATGCAATTTTAATGGAGTTTGTGCCCTTCAGCATAAAATTCCTCCAAGTTTTAGCTCTGTTCCCATGCCTCTCAACCTCTCCTACAGTAACAAAGAAGTGAAAGAGAAAGAAAAAACATTAATAAATCCTAAATTAAAATCAAATATCAAATTCCACTCAAATTTCTTGAAAAGGAAAGAAAATCAATTCCAGCCCATTCTCAGTTCTTTAAGGCAGCTTATATTGTTTCTAACGAAACAAAAATCAATAAGAAATGCTTCTTATGGTTCATTTTTTAAAGCTCAATACCAGCTATGCAATTTGGTTGACGATTATGAATGATCCATTATGTCATCCAGCCCTTTTGCTGCTGCCCAGCTCGCCAGCGCCCGCAATCATGTGTTATTGCTTGCAGGTACATCTTTAAATATTGGTTTGCCTTCCACTTCTGCACAATGATCATTCAGAAAGAGGCGGAATTTGCTGATCAATCCCATTGACTTGAAAGCAGCAGTTATTAATGCCTTCAGTTTGTTGTCGGCTTCTAAACTTCTCTGATCCATTAGTTATGAGCCCCCTTGGATTGAAAACACACATCCTCCTCCATTGTCTTCCCAAGGGGAAAAACAAAGAGCTCTTTGCAGTCGCTTTGCCCCAGGAGGCCCAGCGTGGCTGTAAAACCAGCACGGGATGATAATGTAATTTCACCACAGTAACTTCCTTTGTGACAAAGCTATTTTTGAAGCTTTTCATTAAAGAGGGCTTCGTTTCATTTCCAGATCACGCATTCTCGTTCATCGCCTGCTCCTGGATCTGCTCTCTCCCATCCTTAGATGCTGGGTTCCACAGCTCCACGAACACATGGAGCTTCTCAGCTCTGTCAGGCTTCCAAAGCTGCAGGAGGTTTTGGTTGCCTCATGTGCCCTGTGAGCTCTCCTGGGTTTATTGGACTCTGCCTTGGGCCATGCATCCAAACTGCCCTCAGCACTGGGAATGAGGGCTTGTCTCACCAGCAAGGTGGCACTGGGGGACTCCAGAGCCAGCCCAACGGCAGAAGGGGCCACTCCATGCGTTCCATTGAGGCCTTGTTCTGAAATTGCACCGTGATCATTTCTACTTCCAAATGCAGAGGTGGATCCCCACTGCCAACGTCCTCCACTGCCCCCATCCACCTCAGACAACAAGAAAGCTAAAACAGACTAGTTGGGGAGCACCACTTAACACAACACCACTGACAACCCCTCAATGAGGGCAGTACTGCTTCTGTCCCTGGTCGGACGGATTTGCCTGTACCAGATGAGGAGGGAAAGAGAGAAACCCCCTCCTCATTCATTCATGAATTAGGTGCCCATCACTTGTAAAGATGCTTTTCCTGTGAACTTGCCCCAGTTACACAACACTGGGTTTATCCCTCCCCATTACAGGAAAATTACATTCAAGTGGAAGCATATGTATTCATAAAGACACTCTTAATCAGCAGAGGCACCGGATAGACCCAGCCAGTCTCTGCTCTGAAGGAGGTCATGACCACTGCCACAGTATCTCTTCAAACCCATTTAACATCCAATAAACCTCAGAAAAAAGTGGAAATATATCTAATTAGAAAATCACATTGGCCGGGTTGAAGTCTGCAAATCATTTAAGCATGTTCTTCACTTGAAGCTAATGAATCAACTTATTGAAATCAAAAGATGCTTGAAGATCAAATAAGAAGTGCTCAGCATCTCTCAAGATCAAATCCCACAAGGGGTCACATTGGTCACAGCAGCTCTGACAGATGCTGATGGAAATCAGAGGGGATGCACACACCCCACACCAGTCACTGCAGCCCATGGGCTCAAAACTGACCCTGGGCTAATTAAAACAGGGAAATTAAGCCTCCAAATTACAAAGGTCACTGTTTTCAGTGCAGCTAACAAATAATAAAAGTGATCATTTAGTGATGAAGAATCACTCTTTAATTCCCTGGCAGTGAGATACTCTAAATATACCTAACCCTGCCAGGGTAATCTTATGCTTGGGGCAAGACTAACATCAGCTGCTTTTCCTTTTAACTGAAGTTATTCATAGAGATGTCCTATTGATCCCAAGAGGATCATTCATTCTCCCCCAAGTGACCTTGTTGATGTTAATGGAGGGTGTATGGCATTCAGGCAGCATGGGTGGAAGGGAAACCCGCACCCCAGATCCCAGTACCTGAGCACCATACCCATCTCCATGGCAGCAAAAGCCAGGGTGATGGTTTCCTTTTACTCCTGACAATGTGCCACACATGAGGCTGGAAGTAGATGAGCATTAAGATCCCTTCCAACCCAAAAGCAGTCTGGGATTCTATGAGACAACTCCAAGTTACAGGAAGCATAAAAGATCCCCCACTGCAGCAGGACACAGAAAATCCAGATTGAAGGGAGGGAGAACAGGGATGCTACACTACAGGGCTTCCTGCCAGCAGCCCAGGATGGATCCTGAATCCAACTCTTTGGTGGGAAGCCAGCCCCAGCATATAGAAGCAGCCTGCCTGTCCATCATGTGGGTCATCCTGCCCTGCACCTCCTCAACTTTAGGAAAGCAAGTCAACTTTTTGGGAAAGCTGGAGTGAGAGCATCAGGGTTTTATCCTTATTAATGGCTTGTGACCCAGAGCATGTGATGTGTGCACTTGATGGTGGACTGGAAAAGGAGGAATGAGAGAGAGAAATTCCCTGAAGCCATTACTCCTTTCCCCTTTGTGCTTTTGGAGCATCCTTGGGGATTGCCCTTCTCACAGAGGATGGTATGGAGGAAAAAGAGGGTGACACATTCTCGAGGAGGTTATTTACAAGTGCTCTTTTCTAGAGATCAATGTGTTGAGCCTGGTGAAGAATGATTTCAATTTTGCCTTTAAAACTGGATCAAACAATGCTGACAATGCAAACCTCCCTGCCATCCAGAGATTAAACGTGTTCTGCTGGCTTTAATAGGGGCCTGACAGCAGTGCTTGCCAGCGGGCTCTCAGCACCATGCTCTTTTAGCAGGTTCCAAGAGCACACTGCAGAAGTAACCTATTTGCATCTGCATACTGCTCAGGATGCTTTTGATGCATCAGTGCTGTGTCAGACCTGGGAGCAGCCTACAGGACAGAACAGAAAGAGCATTCTTAAAGCTGGAAATACTGGGTGCAAAGACAGGACAAAGTTACAGGAGTCAAACTGGATTTAATTCCGGATCACTACAGGCTCTTCTGATGGCCTTGAACAATTGGCAGTGATTGAGGACATGATGACAGTGCATGGATCCAAGTGTCCTGTGCAGTGTTTGAGTTATGAAAGTCTATATTCAAACATCCAGAGCAATTTATAGCACAAGGTACTCTTGGCATGCATCTCCTGGGAAATGGCTGTCTAGCTGAGACTGATCACCCTTGACTTCACCTACAGCTCTTTACTCCCCAAGCCAGCAATTAAACCCAGTGTATCCCCACCTCTAAAACTTCTCTGTTAAAAGCCTACACCCAATAAGAGCAATAGGTTACTACTGAAGTGAGTGACATCGCATCTAGTGTTGCACCTGGTCCTCCATGGTCCGTTTTGCCAGCAGTGTAAATGCAAGCTTTCCTCTTTAGCCCTAGATGCCTGCAGCATTTATCTCTTTCACCCAGGAGGTCTCAGCTTCGCTTTGGTATTTACTTGATAGGAGGCTCTCACCACCCTGCTCCTGCTGGAAGGACCAAGGGCACCTCTTCCACTCCAACCAAGGTTCATGTCCATTCCCAAGTCCCTTTTCATCCCCTCCACAGAGTCAGCAGTTGTGCTGCTCCCTCTTTGCTCACTCTTCATTTACCCTCTGAATTGTAAAGAGTTATTAAACCTGTCCTTAGCCACTTCAGAGTGGCAGGCAGGGCTGCCACGTTCTGCCAGCAATGCCTTTATTAGTCAGCTCTGCAAGACTTTAATCTTCTTGGGTTTACTTTTTTTCCTCATCTAATTCATAAATGGGCATCTTTAGATTTAATCTCTTAAACTCCTCCTCATTTGATCTTTAAACTGGTAACATGAGGATATTAATTGTACCTCTTAGGGGCCACATCCTCCTGCAGTGAGCTCCTGAGCCCAGCAGGCACCGGGAGGGTAGAGCTGGAATATTTCACTTTCTGGCTGTATCTCACTGAATATATGGAATTATTATAGGAGATTGCAATTGCTTTCTTAGGGAGATACGCATTCAATTCCAGTCCAAGGCACCTCACTTCCCTGGTACCTTAGGTATGACAGGCTGATTGATTTCATGGGATTTTTGGCCTTCCTTTAATAAAACTCCCAGGGTTCAGCATACAGTCAGGTCCCACACTTTGGGCCAAAGGCATCACTGCAGCTGGCAGAGTCATATGCGCTCCATAGAAAGACACTTTAAACATTAAATGTTTACTGAACACAGTTGTGGGGTTTCCTTCGGGTTTGAAAAATGCAAAGGAAATTATGGAAGCAAACTACAGAGAAGAGATCCTTCTTTTTCCCAGGGATTTCTCCCACCGGGTTTCACCACACAAGTCATGTTCCCACCACAAAGCGGAAGGCCACAGAGAGCACAGACACAATCTAGTAAAGATTCTGCATGTGTTGTTTGAAGCAAAGCTGCCATCATCTATATTTTACTTGTACCAAGGCCTGCTTAAAAACATCATTCTTCCATCTCATCACCAAACAGAAGTGATACACAGAAACAGTGAAGAGATTTAACCAACATGTTTTAGGCTCAAACTCAGCTCTGAGAACAAAGTCCAAGGCAGCTCCTCAGCTGTGCTGTGCTCAGAGCAAAGGACCAGGCATCCCCAGCATGAAGATGACCTGCGGCCCTGTTGGCTGAACGGGGGGAAGACCCAAAGCACCAAGTGGCCACTCACAGAATGCTGCAGATGCTGCACCAAACAGGATGCGCCCAACAGTTATCAGTAAATAGAAGAGATGCATTTTAGTATCACTAATAGAATCCCAGGTTTGAACCTGGAACCCATGGGTGAACTGTGAGCTCTGCATCTGCTGAGTGACCAAAGGAAACCTTTGACAATGGCTTAAAGACACACTCAGCACAGCCTGAAGCACACCAGCTTCCAACTTCAGCTGTGGCTGCTGCCCTCGCCATAGAGGAGGGAAAGGTGGTGTCTCCTGCATGCCAGACACCATCAAAGCCAGCCCAGCATCACATCCATCACCACAGTCACCAGCGATGGACATGGAAGTGCTTAGAACACCAGAGAGCAGCTTACAAAGTCCCATTTCAAAACCTATTTTGTTTTCTGCCTTCTGAAACTCATTTTCTCTGTTTTCTTGACACCTTTAAGACACCAAATAAACATCAGATTTTAAAAAGAGATAATAAAAAGCAGCATTTCCTTCTTCCTATGAATAGGGAAGCCTCCCACACTCCCCTTTCAATCCACAAACACAACATGCTGCACAATCCCCTTCCAGCAGGATAAAACATGAAGCCATTCATTGCTTGCTAAGCTGAAAAGTGCCAAAACTAACCCTGTGTCCAGGCACCAACAGCCATGAATAGCAAGTGTTTGACTGGCATAACAGCCTGGTTTAGCACTGGCTTTAAAAGGAGCCTCACATCAGCTTTGAACAGGCGCAGTGCAACTCCACGCTGCAGAGCTGGGCGCAGGCAGGTCTCCCCACATCTCATGATCCAAGGCAGGAGGCAAGTGCTGGCGACAGCAGCTGATGGAGAGGTTTTCCGCCTCTGCTCTCATGAATTCCTAATTCATTATCCATGCAGACAGTGGAAAAAGTGTGTCCTGCAAACGCCGCAAAGCAAAGGGGTTAAGCTGAAATTGTATGGAAATGGGGGGGCAGAGTAACAATGCAGAGCTCAGGTATGCAGATGCCAGGTCCCAGACCCCCGAGTCTCCTCGGAACATCTCCTCCTTCCTTCTCGCACTATCTGCTCTCATGCACTTCTTCCCAAGGACAACATCACACAATAGCTCCAGACCAGGACATTTCCCCCTCATAAGCATCTACTTTTTACCTCCCCATAATCCACACACCTCAGCATGGTCAGTTCCCACTGCTATGGGAAAGTTGTTTGCTCCTGGCCATGCCCTTCCCAAGGGACCTCCTTATCCCAGGTACATCCCTCTTCCACCGAGAAGCAACGCCTGGCTGTGCCTTGCTTTGTTCTAAGCAGATCCAGCCTCAGTTTTCCCATTCACCCAACATTAAAACCTCCCCTGAATGTGCTGGAACAACTGAGCAGCTCGCAGTGAATTGGAAGCAGGTCGAGTTCACTAGGGATTGGGAAGAGAACCGACTGCAGCTGCCTAAATTAATTCCCAGCATAATTCCACTGAAGTCCGATTTTAACAGGCCTTTGAAAGAACGTGCTCTTTCCTTGCCCTTTGCATGTGGAGAGGAAAAAGAGAAAGGTATTAACAACTCGTGCCAAATCTTTGCATGGGTAATTAGACATGTGGGTAGTAAAGTGCCCTGTGCACTCGTGAGCTGGCTGGTGACCAACCTTCTGCTCAACCAGTTGGTGCTTGGATAGCAGGAAAACTGAGAGACCCTTCCTAAGGCTTTCATACAATGGGCCACACTTGGAAGCTGACAGGTTGGAAATAGGCCCCATGAGAATGGATCTGACAGCCAAGGAGCGTACCAAGTTTCGTTGTAAACTGGTTCTGTGCTAAAGATAATTGCAAGCAGAGTCGAGTTCTGCAGTCTCTAATTTTCTTGTCTGACTAAGCAGGCAGAATTTACACCCATCAGTTGCAAATGGCTTCTCCCACCAATCCTAAAGATAATACTGGGGTTTTTAATGTAAAAAAAGCATCTCTATTTCCTACCTCTGCAGAAAGAGGATGAAAACCACACGCAAGGGCTGTCTGACACAGATCTATATTTCCACTCAGCCGATTTCAAAAGGCTATTGCAGCACAGCAAAAGGAGCACTTGATGGGGCTGACTGGCCAAAACAGCTTCTCCTGCCAGGGGATGAACACGTGGTGGGATAAAGATAATAATTTTAACTGGTCTGACTCGCTCATTTGTTCCCTGTTGCCCCTTTCAGCCTCTATGACATGCTACAATTGTACCAAAGCCGGGAGCAGTCAAGGCACATGTGGCTCCATTCTGCACACCCAGAGGGATGCTTCAACCTCTGGGCACTGCGTCAGCTCCAGCCCTACTCAACAGCACCACATCCCACCCAAAAAGGGCAGGCAGCTCCCAGTGTCCTCCCACATTCCTGCTGCCTTGGGCAAGTCTGCTTCTGTGGATGCTGGGAAGCTCACAGCCTGGTAAGTACCAGCACATCTCCAGGTTCAAAACCAGGATCACTTCAAAAGAAGCAGCTGATCAAAGGAGTCCTGCCAGAGAGATGCTCAGCGAGGGTCCTGCTGTGCAGGGTTTGATCCAGGAGCTGGCACGAATGCGGCCACCCCAGCATCAAGTGATAGAGATGGGGTGGCTGAGCCACCTCCCACCGCCTGAGGGTACCACATATGACTGTTCCCACATGTGTAAACGTGACCAGACCTCCAAGGGACAGGTATCGCCTATGACAGTGGTTGGGTGCTGCCAGATTCCTGCTGACACTGCTGTGAGCCAGGAGGGATCGTCAGGCAAGACAAACTGTGATTAGTTTTAACCAATTACAGCACAAAGGGGGAAATCTTGGCATTTTGTTATTCGAAGTGTCCATCAGCCTCAGTTAAACCAGCTCCAGGCAGGAAAGCCTGGGAAACTTCTCTAATCATTACTGTTCTATAAGGAGCTATGCTCTGCCTCTCCCAGCACTGGTGCAGCCCTTGTCTTGTCCACGCAGGTCTGGAAAGGGGATGGTGGAGGAAACCAGTGATGCAAGTACTCCCTGGGGGAAGGAAGAGCAGATCCCATCTCCTACCACCTTGGGACAACCTCCTGCCTGCCACAGTCAGCTCTGCAGCAGGGACCTGCCAGGTCCAGCTTCTCACTGCAAGGAGGAGGTTGTACAAGGGTGGGAATGATGCAGCCCTTTGATCTGTTCAGATGCATGGGCCATGCACTGGGCTCTGATCAGTTTCCCCACGGTGCTGGCACCCTGTGAACATCCATGTACAAGAACATGGGTGCAGCAGTTGGTACCAGCTCCCTTCTCGCCTTCACAGCTCCTGCAGAGCATTTCTGCTCTCGGGTTTGACAGGAGCTCACATTCCCCCAGTGCATTTGCTTGACTTTCACAATAACATATTCAGGAGAACTGGATACATTTCAAACCAGCTATTACACCACAGTATGTTCCAACACAAATATATGCAGTGTAGTGCAGCAACAATTCTTCTAGGAGTATTGCTCTGTAACACAGATTGCAGAATAAACACGTTCCCCCCAAGCCCCGATGCTACGTGAGCTTTCAGAGCACACCACAACGCACATTCCCCTGCTTAAAACCCTTCAGAGAGAAGGAAACGGGTGAAAAATGAGCAAATGGGAAATGTCCAGACATTCAAATCCTCTATTCAACACCAGATACAACCCCATGGCAGAGAGGCTTCACCACCTCCAAGAGCGGAGCATCAGTGTGGCAAGGGAAACCCCTACTCTGGCTATAGGTGAGGCATGGGGAAACAACACTTTTCCTGTTACAGAGGAGATGCGGAGTAGTAAGCACAAGTCCCCGTCCGTCCCCCCCCCCCAAGCAAAATGTAACACAAAATTACAATGAGTTTTTGAGGGGAAACGTGGCTTCTGGCTGTTTGCTTTTGCAAGAGCTCCTAGAGCATTGGTAGCGCCATCCCGTCAGCAACCCCAGCTGCTTGCAAGAAGTTAATACCATCAATGTAAGAAGGCACTGAGCAGACCCAAACTCTTTGGGATGAAGCCAGCTTCTCCCAACCCAGCCTAACACCACCCCCAGTGCTCCTGCATGATCCTTTCAGAAGGAATCTTCACTGTATTTGCCGTTTAAACCAAGCAAAATCTACCGTGACATGTGCAGAGCTGCAGGAGGAGTCAGAATTCAAACCAGAGCGTTCAAAGATCACGACAAAGAAGAACCAAGCGCACGGTGAGAGAAGGGTCCAAAGAAAGGAGGAATCCCTTTGAGTGTGAAGCAGAGGTTCAGCTGTATTTAGAAGCCATCAATCCGGGTGTCAAAGCGAAGGGCGAGCTGGGCCTGTTTCAGTAGAGGGCACTCAAGCCCCAGAAATCTGCATTTGCCAGCCCCGTATATTTACTCTTTAGTATTTTAGGAGACAACTGTAGCACATGAATCCCGGTAATGTGAGCACTGGGCCTCATAACTCACATCGATTGTAGTTATATTGCACCTGATGCGTATAAATCTAAACAAAACGCATGGGGATGTAGCTAATTCAAACGAACCAGTTTAGATGTCGTTAAAAAATAAAGAGAAGCCTCTTTTTCTTCATTAAGATGGAAAAATGCCATCGCTACAGAAACGCTCGTGTCTCTTTCTGCAAGGTTCATACTTCTGCTGCTGTGCTGAAGCATGAATCTCACTTGATGCCGTCCTTCGTCAAGCAGCATTTTTTCCCCAGATATTAATAACTCCAACCTTCTTTTCCACTTCTACAAGCAGTTCCCTTACATACCCAAAGAGAAAAGTCAAATGTCGATAGCCTTTACAACACTCATCAATCTACAGCTTTATTTGCAGGCAAGAGAAGAAGATTCTTATGCGAATAAAACCCTATAAAATGTATAAAATTATGAGAGCCTTGCATCATAAACAGACCTCTAAATAGCATAAAAAGGCACTGAAAACACAGCCTGAAAATCCAATACATCCAAATATCTTCACAACAGACCGAGAACAACCAACTCCTAGATGGCACACCGCCTTCACAAGCCCCAAACACAGCAGAGTATCTGCACTCATTGACATCCTATGTGACTATCAACTACCACATTAAATCTATGTCATAGCACTTGTGAACTGGGCAACCCTCTTGTATTTTTAGCATCACTGTACCAAACTCTACAACACCAAAGCCTTTCTGCTACGTGTAGTTGTCCTTCAGCAAAGCAACAAACAGACTCTCTAGCACAGCCTTAACTTACTCCAGTACAAATTCACACCCCCTAAAGAAATCCCAGCACAGTATCCCACTCAGAGCACTTACCCATGAAGGAGCATGGAGTTGGAGCTCTGATCCTGCCTAGTGCTCTGCCAGTGCTGCAACTACACACTGGCTGTTTCCCTCACACCTTTTGTCCTTGCTCTAATGATGTGCTGACAACCTCGATGGGCCACAGCTAATGCAGAGCTTGTCCTAATGGATAAAGGTGTGGGGGAGGAAAATAACCTAAGGAAACCACAGGGCAACACCTGAGAGTAGTTTGACAAAAGATCCTCCTTTTTAAGGAACAGGATCCTCTTAGAGAGAAGGATACTGCAATGGAGAGGAGCACCCCTGAGACACATATAAGGGATGGGACTGGAGGACAGCATGGGGAACTCAGGAGCATGAGGAAGAGAAATGCACTTGATGGGTGTCAGGAGCTCTGATTGCTTTGGGAAGGAAAGGCCATGCAGAGCCTGAGCAAGGAGATGTGCAGCCACAGAGCACAGCTCCACTCAGAGTCCAGGTGTGTGGCTCACTTTGCTGCCTCACTGCTGACAACTGATTGCTCCTTTGCTGCCTTTCTGAGCTGTACAGGCTGCTCCTCTGACCTACATCCACAACAAGGCCCATTCCTGGCCTCCGTACACCCAGCAGACACTAATCAAATAAGAAATAAACTACATGTGCTGGTACTGCAGTAGGATCCAGAGCTGAAGCCAAGGTAAGAGCCTTATTAGTGCCTGGTGCCAGCAAAAAGTCAAGAGGCAATCTTGACACTAATGAGCCAACAGAATATATCACCCTAGCTACATCTTAATTTAACCAGTCCACAAATCTGAGCCTCTTGTCCCCAGTAACTGAAAATGAAGCCTCTTCTTTATATGTTCAAGTCTGTGAGGAGTAAAGAACAGTCACAAACAAAATACCGTTCTCCCTCCCATGAGCTTTATGGGCCGCCCTTTTTTTTATGTCGAGGTGCAAATATTCATCAGGTTGGAACATCTAATTTGATGAGTTCACAGAACCAGCCGACCTTCATTCAAGCACTTAGAATGAACACTCCTTCTATGGCCTTTGGTCAAGTCTTGACCTTTTTGATGTCAGGAGGGATGAAAGCACCACTTACCATGAGACGCCTTTTCCTGTAACTGCCTTTGACACTGGGCAGATTCGCTGCTGGAGCCTCAGCCTGTCCACAATAAATGGGAACAAACGTTGAACATGCTGAGTAATGCCTTTGCCGCTTGGTCTCCACTCTTAGGAGGAAGAAAAAGCCTCCTCTGCCATGACACAATGCTGGGAACCCAGGTCATGCTCAGGGGCACCTCCCCATTACCCCAAATGCAGCAGCCAGAAGCTTTTCATAGAATCATAGAATCCCTGGTTTGGGTTGGAAGGGACCTGAAAGCTCCTCCAGCTCCAACCCCTGCCATGAGCAGGGACACCTTCCATAGAGCAGCTTGCTCCAAGCCCTGTGTCCAACCTGGCCTTGAGCACTGCAGGGATGGGGCAGCCACAGCTTCTCTGAGCACCCTGTGCCAGCGCTCAGCACCCTCACAGGGAAGAGCTTCTGCCTCGGAGCTCATCTCAATCTGTCCCTTCTTGTTTTCTTTGAGTTTTAGATGGAGAATGATTTGCACGTCCCCTCCTCCTGTTCCTGCGCTCAGGTTAATGGAGTTAATGGGGCTGGGATGGGTCACACAGGAGGCCACTGGCCTCTGTCACCACCCAGCACTGCCACCGCTGCCCCTCACTGCTGGGAAAGCGATGGACAGGGAGAATTGGACAGATGAACAGATACGGAGTAATAGTATGTAAGACAATTAAAGAAGTGCTCTCAGACGTTCCAGGCGACGTGCTCAGCAGACAGCTGGCAAATGGGAGAGATTGGGAGTGATGGAATAGGTCAAATTATTTAAATGAGAAAAAAATAAATTCTCCCCAGCCTAGCCCAGCAAGTTGACAAAGCAGCCAACTTATCTGCTGCTTGTGCAGCCCTTTGTCTCTGTCACCGAGGTCATTAAACTCCCGGCTGCCGAGCCCAGCCTGGCTGTTCATTCACTCCTCCAGCGGCCCCGCTGCCCGGAATAGACGGGCCCGGCCCTCGCCACGGGGGCCATAAGGGACATCGGACACCCCGGGATCTGCGGGACAGGGGCAGAGGGACCCCGGGACCCCGGAGCTGCTGCTCCCCCGGTGTCCCTCCGCCCCGCGGCCGCCTCCTGCCTTCACCCCGGGGGAGCGGGCGGGCACCAGCGCGTCGGTGCCGGTGTCGGTGTGTGTCGGTGTGTGTCGGTGTGTGTCGGTGTGTGTCGGTGTGTGTCGGTGTGTGTCAGGGTGTGTGTGTGCACGCTCCACTCCGGGGCTTTGCGAGAGCCGCGCGCATCAGCGGTAGGAGGGGACAGCGCTGCTCCTCGGGCGCACCGGCAGCCCCGGCTCCGCAGGTGCCGCCCGACCGGCACCGGCACCGGCACGGCTCGGCTTGGCTCGGCACGGAGTGGAAGGGAACGGAACGGCACGGAACGGAGAGGCTCGGCTGGGAGCGGCTGCCGCGGGACGGGCCGTCGCGGCTGCACTAAGATGTGCCATGAGCGGTCCGGGCTCGGCGCCGATCGGTCGCTCCGCCTGAGCCCCGGGCAGCAGCCGCCCGCTCCCCCGCTGCCCCTGGGGCCGTAGGGCCGCGCCGGCCCGCGCCCTCCCCAACGATGCCCCATCTTTGGCCGGTTCTCCGCAGCCTGCTCTGGGAATACTGGGCAGCGCTCCTGGTCGGCGGCCTCTGTGGCCAGGGCTCGCACGGGATGCCGCATGTCATCCGGATAGGTAAGGCCGTCTCTCCCCGCGGCGCGCCGAAGTTCAGGGCTCGGGGACGGGGCGGGGGATGCGCTGCCCGCGGGCGCGGAGAGGAGAGGGGCCGCGTCCCGGCACGGAGGGGCAGGAGCCCAGTGTGAGCATCCACCCTGGGCAGAGTGATAGGGGTGCTGGGCACCGAGCGAAGAGGAAGGGGATGCTGGACCAGGAGGCGAGGGATGCTGTGCTCCTGGAGAAGGGAGATGCCGTCTCCCGGAGAGGGTGTGTGCCGAGCCCCTGGAAATGGGTGATGCTGAGACCCCAGAGCGGGGAGATTCTTATTCTCTGGAGCAGGAGGATGCTGAGCCCTGAAGAAGGGCGACACTCTGATCCCGGAGAAGGGAGATGCTGAACCCCTAAGAAAGAGGATACTGAGTCTCTGGAGCAGGGGGATGCTGAGCCCCAGAGTGGAGGAATGTTGAGTCCGAGGAGGAAGGCTGCGGTGCCCGGTGCAAGGAAAGGTGCTATGCCAGCACAAGGAGGGGTGCTGTGCCACTGCAAGGAGAGGTGTTGTGCCACTGCAATAGGAGTGCAGTGCAGAGGTGCTCTGACCCAGGGCCAGATGTGCCCAGCACAGGGAGCTGATAGCCTGGGGGGCCCGGAGGATGCCAGTGGGCTGCCTGAGCCACAACGGCTGCTGAGGGCCAGGAGTGTTTCATTAAACTGCTGAGGTTCTGGGGAAAATTAATCTTTAATAACGTTACATAAAGTAATTGCACAGAGAACAGCTCGGGAAGGAGCCCTCCATCAGCCTTTTTCCTCATCAAACGAGATTCTTGGTTTTGGTGTGTCATGTAAAGAACGGCACTGATTTTCTGTTACATCCCATGTCCTTTGCCATCCATACACATTCCCAGGGATTTGCTGTCTGCCCAGGGAAAATTATAAGGACAGGGTTAGCTGTTTTTTTCAGGGACCAAATTCCAACCCAGAGAAACTACTGCGAACTGAATAGATCCGTGAATATTTTAAAGTGAAAAAAAGGGTCTTATTTATCCCAGTACGACTGCACAGCAGCAATGTGAAAACCAGTACCAGTCAAATGCTAGTCCTGGGGGACAGCCACTTTCTGAAGTGAAACACTGTCACCTCCAGAATGGTTTTGAGTGGCTGCATGGGCCAGAATATCTCATGGACAATGGCTTGATTCCTGTGGGGTGAGCAGCTGGTGTGAATGAAATGCTCCAGGCAGCTGTGGTCCTGTGCATGTCGCAGTGGCAGGAATGCGGGTGGGAAAGGTTGATGGACCTGCCTGTGGGGCCTGGACCCTGGCGCTGCTCACCTTTTATCAGAGACAGGTTGCTTGGTCAGCCGCAGCCTGGAGCAGCTGGAAATGGTTTGTGTGACAGAAACCCATTCCCAGGGAAGCTCCCGTTGCTGGCACACCAGGCTCTGCCAGTGCCAGTGCACGGGCAGGGAGGAGGCAGGGAGGAGGCGTCCCATTGTGCCATGGCAGAGCCCCCCCAGTCTATCATCACCCTCCTCCCATGGAGACCCCCGCAGTGTTTCCCTTCCCAGAGGGTCCCAGGTCTCCGTTGAGGCCGGGATGTTCAGTCCCAGCCGGGGTTCTGGGCTTGCAGCTCGTACTGCATCCAGCTTGGCAGCAGCAGGCCTGGTTCTGGTGGCCAGAGCCGGTGTGCTGCCAGGCTGATGCTCCGGAGGAGGCGTGCGAGGGGCTGCTGCTGCACAAGCAGATGCTGGCACGGGAACGGGGTGAAGCCGCTAGTGTGGGTGGGTGCTGAGACCCCAGTGCGTACCAGTGTGGCAATGGGAGACGTTGAGGCCCTGGAGTATCCCTGTGGCTCTATGGAGATGTTTGGTCTCAAGTCCAGGTGCCTCAGTTGTCCAGAAAATGGATTTTCAAGGTATGGCTTAAAGCAACTGCACAAAGAGAGCAGCTTTCAGTGCGGGAGCTGCCTCCAACCCTTCCGAACCCCTTGGCTTTGCTATGGCTCTGCTCCCTTCACCCCGCACTGCCCGGCTCAGCTCAGAGCCACCCCAGCAGCAGAGCAAGGGCTGATGCACAGACAGAGGCAGGGCTGCTGCCGCGGGAGCTCCGCTCTGCACCGCCTCTGCCAGCACCGCTGTAATGCAGGAACGGCTTCAGCATCGTGCTACCGAAATCCTGGGAATGACCCCAACATTCAGCGCCGCTTGGAGCCGTTTTCCTCATCAGTAAAATAAGAGACGGAAAGATCAGCAAAAGGCTTCGAAGGCTGCGGGGAGATCCGCGTTTACCTTCACTCTCAGTTAAAACTGGTATCATTCTGACCTCTTTTTGAGCCCACTGGGAAATTGCTGCTTTTTGCCCTCTGCTTTAATTTGTGCAAAGCTGCCCTGGCTTTCAAGTAATTCTTTTAATATTAGGTTATGCTAAGAAGCAGAAGACACTTGGGCAAGTATTGGTTTAGAGCTGAAAATCAAACCGGTGACAAAACAGGCTAACTTTTCAAAGATCCCTTGTTTTCCTGTAGTAAAATGAATATAGGGAGAGGTACCTGAGAAAGGGAAGGAAGAGCTAAAAGCACTCCTCTCAAAGTAAAATGCAAATGGTTAATCCACGCATCTAAACCATCTATACATGTAAACCTACAAGGAGAAATCTGTGCCTCATTGCTGGACTTTTTAGGAAGCAGAAGTTTGTATCAGAAGCGAATTCTATGGTCATTTTTTATGCAATCTGTTAAATAGCTGTGTCAGGAAACACCGTTCAGATCTGCAGCGCACCCAATGCTCAGTTCTGCTCTGGGTTACACTGGTAGAGACAGACCGCTGGGGCGGTGTGAGTTGCTCCATGCTTACACCACTGTGGCATGTTGTGAGGCTGCCAGCCCTGACTGCAGAGACCGTACCTGTTACCAAGTGCTGCATCCAGCAGCTGCAGAGCAGTTGCACTATGCCCCTCACATAGTAAAAGCAGTGAGTGCAGGTGATCCAGCTACCAAGCCTCTAACCTTGCTCTTAGATTGAAAGCAGGAGTAGCTCCCCTTCAAAGTGACAGATGAGAGTCTGATGCCATTTTGCCGAGCCTGATGGCATCAGCCCTACCAAAGCAATGCGGGATGACTGGAACCAGCGGAGCCCGCAGGACTGGTGTTCCAGGGCAGCCCGATTCCAACCTCCATGCTCTGCTGGAGCATCATCCCAGATCACCCCGAGTGATTATTTTGATGGATGATGCGTTAGCCTGTGCAGCTCAGAGGGATGCCAACAGTTTGAGATTAATAAGGAATTGTAAAGCCCAACCCAGCCCGCGGGAGCCGTCAATCCCATTGCAGCACTTGCATTTGGTGATTAGCGGGTTTGTTTGGGCTCCAGAGGAGGTGACACCAAAACCTCCTCGCAGCCCCACTGACTGATGCTTCCCATGGCCACTCAGTGAGGGGAGCAGCAGGATCAGTGCCTGCCATTGCCTGTGCTGCCCCTCTGGTGACAGGCAGGGTGCCCCACGCTCAGGTCACCCCCAAACACTGTCTGCCCTTCTCCCTGTCCTTCCCCTGCAGGAGGAGTGTGTTGAGCCTGGGGGGGGTTCTTTCTGCTGTCTGCCTTTCCAAAGGGATCACCTTCACCTCTGGGTCCTTGCTTTTGTTCTGCCTTTTTTTAACTAAGGTTACACTCCCGCTGAGATTTGTGGTGATAATTATACCTTAAGGACGCCGAAGGTCCCATTCTCTTATCCCTGAAGTCACTGGGGGCAGGATGAGGCCCCCAGTTAAGCTTTTAAACAAACAGCCCCTCATGGAGGAATTTATGGGGTTTTATTTCTTGTAGTCTCTTTCTAAGCTGTGTTTGTGTAGGAAAGGGGTTGGAGCATCGGTTGTGTGATTTGCAAGAGCACAGAACAGACAATCAGACTGGAGTCTGTGTTGGGAAAAATAACATTGATTATTGTATATAAATATATAAAAAACATTCTCATAATTCTCCTCCTCTATGTGATTGGCTTTTCTGGATCTTCCTATGTCTGTCTGGAGCTGCACTTTGAAACCACCTTCTCCCACTTCACAAATGAAGTATTCTTTGTAACAATATGATTGAAAAGCAGGTTTGTTGAGGCTGAACAAGGCAGCGGTGCCCATAGGACTGGGAGCTGTGGGGCTCCGGGTGCATGGATGAAGGAGATGGAGCCTCAGGAAGGCAGCTTGGGGCTGGTGCTCAATGGTGCTTGATGCCCTGTTAGGCTGGTGTTAGTTGGGAAGGGGTGGCAGGGTGGCCAAGCCTGGCTTTGCAGCCAGGGTATGGAGTGTGAGGGGGGCAGAGCTGCTTGGTGAGTGGGAAAACTGGCCAAGATTCATCTTTTCACCCTGTTTCCTTGTGGCAATGTGCTGGACCACAGGAGCGCTGCTGGGTGCTGTGGGGTGTGTGGGTGCAGAGGCAGAGCCCGGGGCCTGGATGTCACCCAGGGCAAAGCAATGAGGAAACCCTCCCTGTGGATAATAGGAGATGGAGCTGCGGGGTAGGAGCAGGCAGAACCTGAAGCGAGATTGAGCCATTTCCCATCCCTGATGCAGAGGAGCAGCCTGCAGGCTCCAGGAATGTTCCCCGAGGGAATCCCAACTGCCTGCTCCCCACTTCGGGTGTAAGCACAGAGAAAGCAGAGCTGGGTTCCCTCGGGCACCTCACTGAGCACCAGGAGCAGGCTCAGATGGAGCCTGTGTGCTGCGGGTGTGAACGCAACAGCATCTCCCATGGGTGCTGGAATATGGTCCCCAAACCTCCTGGGATCAAACCCACTGACGGGTAGCTTCAGCATTCTGCTTTCTGCACATTCACTGCTGCAAGTAAAGCCCTGTTTTTTTCCATTTGGTTTGTTTTTTCCTGCTTTTAAATCACTCTTTTGCCTTTGTGGTTTTTGCTTTTCTGTGTGCACTCCATGCACCCATTGCTCCAGCATTTAATGGCTGATAAAGTTATTTCAGGTCACAAGATGCTCTCTGTGCCAGATAGCGTATTCCAGTAATTTCAGGGGGATAGAAGGGCGGCAGTGTAAATTGTTTGGTGGCAAATTAATTCTGAATACATTTGAATAACAACGTTAACTCTTTATCACAGAATAGTGTAATTATTTGATCTTGGCATCCTCTTGGGAACTTCATACAGGAAATTCAGATCAAACCAGAGAAAAAAATAGACCCTCATTCATCACAGGGCAGGAGTGCAGCCAAAATAAACAGTCCTACTTAGTGCTGCACCAGCACAGGGGCAGGACTGGGATGGGGTAGATGGATGCTGTATCCGAGTGGGAAAGGAGCCTGCGTGGCCTCTGTGTGTCTATGGACATAACCAACCTGCCCTGCACCAGGGACTGTTTGTGCTGCATTGCCGCTCCTGCCTCTGTCACCAGCAGCTGCAAACCAGCACTGCCACCACCTCAAACTTAATTCCCCCATCTCTGGATGGTTTTATTGACGGAATTGAACAGAGGGTTCTGTCAAGCACAGAACAATACAGAAAGCGATTTGCTCTCCTGCAAAGTTGAGTCCCTCCTGTCCTGGTAAACGAAATGCTCCTTCGGTACAGGTCAGCAGCATCACTGACAGCAATGCTTCGTGACACACAGGTTTCCCCCCGCTCTCCTGCTGCCGGAGGGATGCCCGCAGCTGCAGAGCATCGGCAGAGGGCACTGCGCCTCGCCATGCCCGGCTCTTCCCTTCCTTCCTCTAATCCTGAGCGCTGCTCTCTCCTATTAGCATTCATCCCTAATTCCCAAGCATCCAAGCTGCCAGAACAGCTCCAACGCTGGAGCCTCTCATTGAGGCACAATATCAAATCAAACCCGACACTGCACTGTGTGTTTGTAGCAAGCATTAAGCCTCATAATCCAAAGTACTGCGTTTCTCCACCAGTTCCGCTGTGCAATCTCCCTTCCCACATTTTGGCTGGAGTTTTGATGTGATGCTGTCTAGACTTCTTCTTTTCCCTTTGCATACTTAGAAGAGAGGCTGATGGAAGTCCCTGGGTAAGGCAGATAAAGAGTTGAAAGCACCAGAACTCAATGGGCGAGGGAGGGAGGAGGCAAATATTGGACAGGAGCTGAGGGCTGAATGTGAGGATAAAAACTGTGCTGTGGCGATGCCACCAAAGGGGACGATGTGAAATGAGGAGCGCTGTGTCCCTCAGAGACACAACTTGGTTTGTCAGGCAGTGATTGTCTCTGGGCTGACGTAGAGGGGATGCAGATGCGGTGGGGCTTCGTGCATTACTGCTGCTCATGGACAGTACACCCAGGCATAATGTGCTGGTATTTATCACAAATAATAAAGCCTAAAACAGATGCAGGTCCTTACCAAAAGCAAGAGCTCTTAAAGCAGGTGGAAAGCTCAGTTCAGTGCCTTCCCTTTGCCCAGCACCAGCTTTTCTTTGTGGCTGTTAACCCCTTGTGCTCTCACCTAATGCCACCCCACACCTTCCCCTCACATTACAGCTCCATGTCTCAGTTTGCCCTATGAGACCCTCACCACACTGAGTGTTACCTGTGTGCTCAGCAGTACCAGGCCTTGTGCTTTAAACCACCCAGGAGAGGTTTTCTCAACAGTATCTGATGTAGAAGCCCCACCGGTTATTTCACTGTAGAAGGCTGTATTCTGTCACTATGCACTGCGGGTAAATACTCCAACAACACAAACTCATCGCATTCTGGGGATGCAGGAAAGGAGGAAGGCAGAGAGATGTGGGAAAGCTAGACAAGAGGAGCAGGGAAGAGGAATGTGCTGTGTAGCCTCAGGTGTGAGGCACCAGCACTGGGAGAGAGGGTTCCCTTGGTGATCACAGAGTTTAAAATAAAGAGATGAAGAGGATGCTGTGGGAGTAGTGGAATAAATGTGCCATGATGCTAATGGAGCAAAAGGAAAAGAGGAGGAGAAGGGAAGTACAAGATGTCTGGCTTCTTGATTATGGTCCCCTAAAGGGGGAAAGTGCACGGTCTGGCATCAGGAACAGAGACTGCTCAGGAACTGCTTCCTTGAGAAGTCACTCTACCAAAGCACAGGGTGATGCCACAACACATTTTACAGCTGCTCGGGCAAGAGCATGCCTTTAGTATGAGGTGGTTCACTTGGGTATTGCACAGCAGGAAACAACGGAGCCATCCTGCCAGCCTGCCCAGGCAAGCCCCAGCTCAGGCAGTGGGAAGGGGCTCCTCCACCTTACACTGCCTCAGCCCTGCTGGGAACTGACACCCCAAAGGTTCCCTCCCGTGCAGAGAAAACCTTTCCTGCATCTCCTACTTTGAAGTGCAGCCTGGCCTCCTGCTCAAGTCACACTAAGTGTAAGGAGTAAGCCAAGCTAAAGAGTGTTTGCTCCTTGGATTAGTTTGTGAGTCAGAAACACAGCCCTGGTCAGGAAAGTTTTTAAGCAGATAAATCAACCATCCAGCATCAAAGGAATAAACCACTTACAATTACAGAACTGTTCTGAAGAACTCCTGAACTTGGGCCTTGCAGGCTGTTCATCCCTTAGGGATCCCCACTGAGGAGCATCCAGATTCCCAGGCAGCAGCACTAAGCCTATTACAAAGGCTTTTGAGCCTGATGGATTTTAATTAGCCTTCCATCCTTGACATCTGCAAACAGGGTCTTCAGGTGCGTTCATTAGTGCCCCTGCAGCAGCTCAGCTTACAGCAGTGGTTCCTATAGCCAATAAGGAATGGGAAGAAGCCATCGACTGCTCTTACATAGGCCACTGGATACTCATTAGCCAGTAATGACATTTGATTGCTACAACATGTCCTTTGTTCCAATTAGGGGCTTAGAGGTGAGCAGAGCAGCTCTTTGAACTCCCCAGTACCCAGGTGAATAGGAACATAAGTTGTTCTCAAAATAACAGAGCTGGTTCTGCACAATCCAAATCTGATTAAAGCTGTGGAAGTCTATGGTGAGAACCAGTGTGAGCGGTGGGCGGCTTTCCTCTGCTTTAATGAATAGATGGCTGTCATCTCTTCCTTATCTCCCAGGATGAAACAGTAAATAAAATCTGGTGTCACCTACGGATTTAGCTGAGTTGCGGCTGTCTATTGGGACCGAAGTGTTAGACTTGTTGGTTACTTCTGCAGGGAATTCAAAGCACTCAGAAGGAAGTCACAACAGGAATTTGAAATCCCATCCCCTATGAGACACAGCTCCTGCTTGGGCACACGGGCAGCGGGAATCCTTCCCTGGCTGCAGCAGGGGTTGTGTGTGAGAAACAGGGAGGATTTTGTTGTGAATGGAGCAAGTGGTTACAGCGCAGAGCATCCGAGAAGGGATTTTCCCATAAGGACAGACAGCATCGGCAGCTCTGGGTATGATGCTGCTCTGCCAGTGCTGAAACGGGGCTGCCAAAAGGGACCTGCTCTGCTGGGAAGCTGGCCTTTAAGTCGTGGTGAAGAATGATGTGTGTGCCTATTGTTATGGAGTTTGAAAGGAAGGATGCCTGTTTTCACTGCCACACAATATAAATAAAGCTTTTATTTAAAGCAAACAGGCGCTGCTCAGTCTGCGTCTCCAATTCACACCTCACTGAAGATGAATTATTAATCTCCCATGTTCTGCACAAAGGTGGCCAGTACATACTTCCTAGCAAAAATTAGAGCAGATCAAGACCATCTCCTAAGGGTTTCTATAACAATTTGCTTGTTTATATACACGCAAAGAGTTCTGGCAGCATCACAGGGCTGCTGCTGTTTGGGTCTGGATCCTCAGTGTCACCTACTCTCTCATTGCCATCCTTGCCTTCTATTTCTTGGGCTTTTCCCAATGGGAATCTCCAGAGAATTCCTGTATTGTCTGTCTGGGGCAGTGTCAGACCTGTAGGACACTGAGCAAACCTCTTGCATCTGTTTTCAATCACTGCCAATATATGGCTTGGAGCAGTTGTTCTGTTTTCTGCATTGAGACTCACAATGGGAACATTATGGCACCAGAACGTGACCTGGAGATCTGTAGAACCAGCTCAGCCTGGCAGTATCATAGTCATAACTTGCAGGAATATCTGTCTTCTTTCCTCCAGATTTCTGTTACAGGAAGTTTATCACAGGCAATTTCAAACTCTTTTCCCTAGAGGAAGCATCCATGCATTAGGTGTTTCCTTGCTAAGGCATGTGTGTTAGCTTAGCCTCTGCTGTTCTTATTAATACTGCTATGAGGCATTTCAATGACATGCTCTGGCTGAGTTTTTTAAAAGCCTCTGCCTTACCTGGCTCCTGTTCCTTTCCTTTGGAAGCTGAAGTAAACTCACTACTGAGAAAGAACCCTGAGACAAGGCAGAAAACCTGCTGGCCACGTCCCCGGGGGACACAGAGGTGATGATTTCTCCAAATCCCAAACACTCCATTTGTCATTTGGGTTTTCCTTTGTTCTCCTTTCTTACTCCTATTCTTGTGACGTTCCCTCTGCTCTCAGTGCAGGGCCTCTTCCCTCTGTAAGCTGACAGTGATGCCCCCCGGTCCTGAGCCCCGTGCAGGGCAGGCTGCAGTCACACTGCATCCTCCATGCTGGCAACCCATCTCCCTGCAGCTCCCTCCTGCTGTGGTGGATCACCATTGGGGCGCTCCATCCCCTCTGCTTATCAGTTGCGGATCCCCGTGTGGCTGCTCCGGGTGCTCCTATCACCTCCACAGGAAGACCCAGAGAGGCCTCACAAGGAAGGGTCATTCCTAGTGAGCTTTGGGAAGGAAAACCACCCATATAGTGCTGCAGAACTCCGAGAGCTTGTTCTTCCATTGGATGTGCAGCAAAAGGTGCGTCGTGATTAACCTTAAAGGTAGAAGCTTTTTCTTTGCCTGGGTGAGATAGATTGATAATATTTTCTCTTTCTTTTTCAACTTTGGATTCTTAGTGCAGGCAGTGATTCATTGAATAATCAATTTCCTTATCTACGTAATACATTAAAGCAATCTATCAATGCCAGATAATCAATCCAGTTTGGGATTTTAAGTGTCTAAGAGTGTATGTATGTGTACTTGTATGTATTTTTTCCTCCTGTGTTGTTGACAAGCCAAATAACGTCTCCCTTTCTGTGCTCCTTTTTCAGTGACTTTTGTTTATGGTGTGTAAAAGAAACCCACGACATTATATTACACCTTGTAAGTTTTACGGTACTTGAGAGGTTTATGCGGTATGAATGTAAAGGGCAATGCAATAATGCAAAGGGCAGTGAGACATTTCTAAGCACAGAAGGATACACACGGAGCTGCAGAGATAAATCTGGGTGGATAATCATCCCACAGTGGCTCCTATTTATGAGAGCAAAAAGACAGTCACTGCAAATCATGCCTCAGGACACTTTTGTCCTGGTCTCTGGTTCTGCTTTGTGTTATATAGGCTGCTTAAATTGTTGTTAATCTTAATCTGGGACCTGTGCCCTGGTGCACTGCCTGTGCCTAGCAGAGGCAGCTTCATCCCTGGAGAGGGATGGTGGAAGTGCCCAAGGCCAGGTTGGATGCTGCTTGGAACAACCTTGTCTAGTGGAAGGTGTCCCTGCCCATGGCATTGTCCGGGACTGGATGAGTTTTAAGGTTCCTTCCAACCCACACCAGTCTGGGATACTATGACTTGGACAAAGGGACTTGGTTCTCTGTGAGTTTGGAAAGAGTTGATGTAGAAAATTAACTGTGGGAGGAAGTAAGAGGAATCGAAGCTTACAGATAGAGGAGGAAGAGAGAGATGATCTGTACAGATACAGGTGAGGAAGAAGAGCCTGGCTTCAGCCTCCCCAGGGTTTGGGTGGTGGTCTCCTGAGTGGGCTCAGTTTGAGCCGGGCAGAAAACTGCCTCAAGAGCAGGTCTGGGGGAACAAACACTGTCCATATGAAGAGAAAAGCTTCCCAACATCTCGTTGTTACATTTCCTAAATCAAGCAATGAATGCTCAGACTGAGTACTCAGAATTCAGCATTTGTTGAGCGGCAGCAGAACTGGAGACAAAATGGACAAAATGGAGACCTCTTCCTGAGATCAGGATAAGTTTCATACAGAGGTCACTGTTTCCATGTGCTTCATTCCAAATCCAATTTGGTTTGCGGGTTTGGGAAGCGTTGACTGTTGTGCTATCTCCACACAATCAGAACGTTCTGATGCAGGAACACACTTCCCCTTAATTACTTCCAGTTTTAACTGTCTGCCACAGAGACAGGATCTCTCTGATCTGAACCATCTCATCAGAAGGGGGAGAGGTAACTGGAGGTGGAGACCTGGAGATGTGGCAGAGCCCATCGGTGTTCCCAGGCTGATGTCCCATCCTTGTGTCCCATCCGTGGGAATGGCAGCTTTTAAAGCCTCTATACACACAGGTTCAAAACCTTTTTGGCAGAACAGTGCTGGGTGAGAGGTTGGGAGAGGAAAAGACACAAGAAAATCCTCCAGACCCTTGTTCTTCTCTTCTAGACACCCATTCTGAGCATCAGTATCCTCCCTGGAGCTCCCTGCAGAGCTGCACCTCCCACAGTTCCATTTTCTTTTACAGTAATGCTATTGCCCTCTAAAACTGAAACAGAGACCTGTAAAAAGGAAGATCTTGGTTTAAATTTCTGGTCTATAAAATCTTCAAGATCTGTTCTTCCTTTATAGGGAAAGAAAACCATTTTCTCCCTCATTTTATGCACTTTCATTCCTACCAATTTTTATTTCTCCAAAATCAGGTTTTGTCATCTTTACATAGAAGAAATTCAGAACGAGCCCTTGGATGTTTAGGTTCAGGATGATGCCTGGGCTTGGCTCATAACTCCTGAATGGAAACAGGCTCTTTAGTTTCTCTTCCTATTCCCCTACACCACCGGGAAGGATTATCCAGAGAGTGTGTTGCAAGATCTTAGATGAAGCCAGGAGCACAGTTACTATGTAGAGTTTGTGTCTGCCCAGATTATCAACCTCACTTAAGATTAAAGTTATAAATACGTGTCAGATATACGCAATCCTCTGTTCCTTGTAGGCAACTTCAATCCAAGGTGTGTTTCAAAAGACAAGACTAACTTTGTACATGTGCTTGCTATTTATGAACTGATCAGAGAAAAGAGAGCTCTATCCGCATCTACTTAATTGTCTTATACATGAATCCAGTTATTTGAGGACAAACATGAAGCGTTTTCCTGTCTGCAGGGGAACTTTACATGTTAAGTGTGGCAATTTCAGCTGCTGGATCCATTTTCTTCAATTAGAGGCAAAACAACAGCATACTAATGTGTGAACCCGGCCTCATTTGCATACCCTCATCTATGACAAATCCACACTTCATTGTAGGGGTTTTGGAAGCAATTTTGTCCTAATTAACTTCCACTCTCTTTCTCACTCCTGAATTCCCCCCCATACACTTGGAGTGAAGCAACAACTCAACCACAAGAAAACCCCATGATCCTTGTGCAGGATTTAGCCAGACAGATGTGACCTACCACTTGGTCTTGCCTAAATAACACCCTCAGTCCTCCTGCACTGCAGCTCCCTCCCTTCTACCTTCATTTTGGATGCTGAGCTCCGCTCTTCATCCTCTGGCCTCAAAAAAGGAGGGAAGGAATGAATTCTCTTTCAATCCTGGACAAGCTGTACTCGCTCCTATTTTAAGGAAGAGCTGCATTCGCAAGCTCCCTCAGCAGCTGGTTGGGATTTTCACTTCTTGCCAGTGCTTGGAAACATAATGTTCGATATGTTCCTTGTTTCCTAAAGATCCTGGGAGGCGACAGCACCAAGCACGCGGCAGTGACTGTGCCAAACAACCTGACCCAGCTCAGATGAGTTGGTGAAGGGGCTTCTCACCCAACCTGGTCACCAATTCCATTTAGTGCTGGCCAGGGAGGTTGAGCTGTGTTTTCTGGCTGCATTATTAAGGTCATTCTATGTGGTTACACGCCTCTTTGTGAGTGTGTGTGTAGGAAACCTATTTCCATATGAATTATGGAAGTTCATGCCAACAGGACTGTAATTCGTAAATCATTATGACAGCAGCATTTTGAAAGAGGACACAGAGAAACCTGGGTAATAAAACTTGCCATTAAGAGAGTGGGCTTGGGAGTCCTGGAAAGAATTCTTGTCCAACGGTTATTTATGATCATTACGCACCAAAATGTGGTTTTGCATTTTTATTGCTTGCAATTACTCGGTAACCCATCGGAGAGCCTGTGATTTTTCCTTTGTGGCCATGCTACTTCATTTTGGGTTTTAATATATACATTTCTGCAACCAGTTAAGCCATTGCTTTTGATTTATAGTAACAATAATTGTTCCTAAATAGCCTGGGTGTTGAAGGGTTAACCCTCCTTTGATTTCAGCTGATGAAAACTACATGGCCGTGATGGATTTCAAAGGGAGCAGGGTTGGTGATGCCTGGGCAAGTTTTTCTTTGCATTCCTTTAACGCTGCTAACTACCCCTAATGGGGAGCACAGATTATTTATGTTCTTCTATAGCTTCTCATTAATTTTACAGTGCACTTGCTTGAAGATTCCTGGTTTCTTGGCTTCCTCATTAGTGTTACCTGCTCAGTAGCACAGAGTCATGGAAGTGACTTTAGAAAGGATCCAATTTGGATTCCTTTGCAGGAGGAGTGTGAAGCTCTGAGCAGCTCCAATGAGAAGGTGGAAGCAGGGACAAGATTTTAGGGACTTTCCTGCCTCCAGAAAGCCCTGAGCAACTGGGGCTGTGGGTGCTGGTTGCAGAACAGCACCAGTTCACCCAGCCACCAGCCATTCACTGTGAGGTTGAGTCCTGAGTTACTGCCATGGCTCCAGGGTGATTACACCTCTTGTTCCCGATGTCCCATCTTGGGATGACCTTCCTGGAGCAACATAGGTGAGAGCTGCCTGCCAGGGGTTGAACTCTTCCATCCATCTGCTGTTGTTCCTCCTGAGCCTTTTACCCTGCTCTACTACTCCCAAATGGGTGGAAACGGTCGTTGGATTAGATTCTGGGGATGCTCATTCCCGATGTCAGTGACAGAACCAGCACATGACTAATTGTATTTTTGATTCTCATATAGCGATTTGTTGGAGCTGCGTTTCCTTTACTGATTTTCAAAGCCTTATTTTTGGAAAAGCAGGTTTTGATCTTTCCTGCTCTGATCTGATACAGGCTCCCTGCTTGACTCTGAACAAATGACTTTGCTCTTCTGTGCCTTAATTCTCTACTTGTAAAATAGGGCTATGGAGCACTCCTTGCCCCTCTGGGCTGTGGCAATGGTGAGAGGTTTCAAGACTGTGACAATTGGATGTAAATAGCTGAGATTGCAGTAGGGAGGCAGAGTCTTTGAGGCAGAGCAAATAGATACGAGGAGGCACAACCCTATTAAACTAGTGAAATACTGAGATTACAACCAGGGACTCTAACTGGAGTAATTCTGGGGAAAGAAGAGTATCCTAAATATGCTTAACTGCTTATTTAATGTAGATTTAAAAAGTTATTTATTGAAATTTAACAACTGTTTACTCAATACAGGACTGTAAAGCCTTTAAAACATACTCTTAATAATCCCTTGGTATTTAACTAACGTACAATAGTGTGTGCTATTACATCCCAATTAAAGCCCTATTTGAGACACTTAATTAAAAGGAGGCTATAATAAGCTCCTGATCATTTGGCTCCCCAGCCAGATCCATACAATCAAGGATTCTGAGCATCAGTCGGTGCCAAATGCATCCCAGAGCAGACACGCCTGTAGCCAGGGCTGCAGTTTCTCCTCAGGACTGTCCTTTGGGGCTGGGAAGAGGCAGGATGGAGGGATGCTGCCCGTCAAGGTGCTCACCATGGCAGCAGCTCCATCCCCATATAGGATGGCTTCAGTGCTGTGGGAAAGAGGTCGATACTTTGCTCTTTGGGATGCCAGAGCTCTCCAGGGATGGGGATACCCCCTCAGGTCAAGGAGCCGCAGCCTCCAACATCAGTTTTGGTTTTATCACTACCATGGGAAGAAACATCGGGCCGTTCCCCTGTAGGAGACACCAACAGCTCTGCAGCTTCTTTTGGCTGCCGGTCCTGGTGCGAAGGAACGATCTTGGAATGTGCACCAAGGCTACAATATTGCATCGTGATGTTTATGGGAGCCTTGGGAATCCTGCGCTGCTGCCTCCCTGCCTGGTGTCTGAACAGCCCTGCCCTGGCCTCTTCTGCAGCTGGGAATCATAAAGCTGGCAAACAGTGGTGTGCCTGTATCATTATCCTGTCCTGTGCCAGGCTTTCACGGGCAGGCTGCGTTAGGAAGAGCCCTCAGGACATCCATGGGAAGACAGCTGCTTCCCATCCAGCCAAGTCACTTCTCTCTGCCTCCCTTCAAATAAGAATAACAATGCAAGCCCCTTCAATTCAAGCCTGTTTGAAACAGGAAGAGACAATAGCTTTGTGCTGGCTCCATAGCCTGATGTGATGTTAATTTGTATAAGTGGGGGTTTTGTTTTTAATTATCAGCCTGAGATTCGAAGCTGAGGAGGACGGGGACCCCACGAGGCCTTGTCTGACTGTTTCAAGGATGGAGTTTGTTTATTCAAGTGCTTAAATATAGCTCTTAATTGTGTGGCTGTGATGAGGGTACAGTGCAAGCAAGAAGGGAGGATAAGAGATTGGCATCGCAGGAGCTGCAGCTCAGATCCCAGCTCTGACAAAGACCCTGGGTAGCCTCAGGCAGAATACTTCAGGATGATACTGTTCCCCTTTTGTAAAGAGTGGGCAGGATGCAAGAGAGAAGCAATGCTGCTGCATTCCCTGGGGAGCATGCTCTGGCTTTGGGGGACACTGAAGTTAACCTGGAGTAAGGGAGGAGACAGTGACTACAAACATGTTCCTACAGCAGCTCCATTGGGACCCCTCTGTTCCCCAGGTCACCATCCAGCCCCCCGGTGCTGCCCGGTGCAGCTCAGAGCAATCCAGGTGGATTCCAACCGTGGTGTCATTTCTCCTATGGAGAACTGATGCCCTTCTTTCCTTTTGTAGGCAGATAAAGTACAGAGGGATATGTGATGTGGATTTTGCGGAGGATTTCGAGGAGAGCCATGGTTTACGAGCAGCCCATTAACACCGTGCACAATGTTCCACATAAAAAATCCTATTTTCCCCATTTCAGCCTGACAGTTGTATTTCATTTGCAGTCTAAATCTAGTCAGAGAATGAGCAGAGGTTTTGGCAGGGAAGCGTCCCGCTATCGGGAGCAACAACTGATGCAGTCGCATCGCAGGCGGGGGAACACAGGAGGTGATGCTCTCAGCACAGCTCTATGGGGCTGCAGAAACCTCCTCCAGGGACATCAGTTGGGAGCGAAAAGATGCTTCAAAGCAAAAGGGAAACACAAACCTCCCTTTATATGTTCTTTGTTGTCCCAATTTGCTTAAGATGACGTTTTGAGTTCACGTATTGCTAATTACATACATGGTGTGATGTGGTATTTAATGCCAGGTGGTGATGGATGTTCTATAATCTTACATAAGAGAAAGCACATTTGTTTTCTAAGGCTAACTGCACACAATCTGTTATTGTAGCATGCTGAATACTTTGAGGGTTGGTGCCTTTCAATGTTGAGCATAAAAGCCAGGCCTCCCTGACAATAACCTTCATTAATCAGACTTCCCCAGTCTGCAAGCATCGGAGACCACGATGTCTTCTTTGTGTGCCAAAGCTTGCTGGGATCACACTTTGAAAGCCTCCCACCAACCTCCCATTCTTTCCTTTATCTGGTTTAAATGGGGAAATGTCCTCCCAGGGCGGCCACCATCACTCGAGTTGCATTTCCACGCATTCCTTTTAAACTAAGAGCCCGCTTAAAGAGGGGGAAGGAAAAGCAGCTGCAACTTGTTGGGAGCGGGGAGAACTTCGCTTAAACGGGATTCAGTTCCTTTTGTTTTTCATGAGAGCTCTTGAGGGTTCAGAGCTTAAAACAATATGGTCACTTCTTGGGGCTCCTGAGCACACAGATATAGGGGAGAGGGGTTCTGAGGGCTTGCAAGACATCTAGAAGCAGGAGCAAAGGTCCCAGAGTCCTGGCATGCTCTGCCGGGCTTCCACAACTCCCACAGGTACCGCAGTTTTGGTGCTTCAGCTCAGGTTTTCATCGCTGTCTGGAGATCCTTGCTGTGTCCTTAGGTAAATCCCAAACTCCCTGACTTCCCTGAGCAGGTTGGAGGCACAAGGCACAGGATCACTTGGAAAGGAGCCTGCTTTTATTTAAGAACCTTAATATTGTTTTTTTTTTTTTTTGGGGGGGGGGTTGTGTCCTGGGTGGAATCATAGAATGGTTTGAATTACAGCATGTTTGGGTTGGAAGAGAACTTAAAGGTCACTCAGTTCCAACCCCTGCCATGGGCAGGGACACCTTCCATAGAGCAGCTTGCTCCAAGCCCTGTGTCCAACCTGGCCTTGAGCACTGCAGGGATGGAGCAGCCACAGCTTCTCTGGGCACCCTGTGCCAGTGCTCAGCACCCTCACAGGGAAGGGCTTCTCCCTAAGAGCTCATCTCCATCTCCCTTCTGGCAGGTTAAAGCCATCAAAGCTGAATCACCCCCATGGGAGGGAGGGTGAGGTATTGACCATGTGCTGAAACAAATGGGCGCAGTGGTAAGAGGGAATATAACCAAGTGCTGAGGAGGACGCTTGAACCATCTGTCTGAGCAGCTGGGTCTGAGGGGACCCAGACTGTGTCTGTCCCCAGAGACATAGCCTCTGCCGGGACACTTCATCCTTGTTACTTGGGCAGCCTCAGCCCAGGCTCTGCAAATGCAGTGCACAGTTCCCTAGGATCAGCTAGGGATAGGAGAGCCATGTTCCGTGGTGCTCCTTAGGGAGGAGGACATGCCACTGAAAGCACTTTGGGAAACCCCAAAACAAACAAGAAGAGTCAACCAAACTTGTCTACAGCTGAAGACATCGTTCTGGAGCAGTGTTTAACCTTGACCTCATCCAAGCTGTATTTTCCTCCTGGCAGGCAGTCCCAGTGCTCCCATCTGCCCTCAAGGGGCAGTTTCTCAATGGAGAAAGGGCTCTTCCAAGCTGGTAGCCAAAAGCCAAAATCAGACCAACTGTCAGACAGTCTGAGCAGCTTCCTGAGTCATGGGGAACAGCTATCTGAGGCCATTCCAATGAGAATCACTATCGGAGGCCATTCCAATGAGCATCACTATCGGAGGCCATTCCAATGAGCATCACTATCAGAGGCCATTCCAATGAGCATCACTATCGGAGGCCATTCTAATGAGCATCACTATCTGAGGCCATTCCAATGAGCATCGCTTTAGCTTTAATTGCTAAGTATTGCTGTGGCAAGAACAGTTGCATCTCTGCTCTGAGCTTGCTGCTCTCCCAGGTTTTGAGATGCAGGCAAAGTTTTGGGGTTGGCTTTTCTTTTCCACACTCTACGTTTCAAATGCTTCATTGTCAAACTGCTTAAAAGCCCTTTTTTATAAAATGTGTGCGTCTCTTTCAGCTTAACTGAAAAGGCATTAAAATAACTGCAGCTGTGGAAAGAATAATTACAGCGAGATTTTGTCAAGGACTCTCTTGTCTGATGTTGCCATCTGTGACATGGTGAATGCAAAGATCATTTGAAACATAGGCGCTTAATGCAGAGAATCATTTCAGAGCTTTAGATATTTATGGTAAATTATTTAACTTTATTGTTTGGTTTTATGGCCTCATTATTCCATGTAGTACGGCTCTCTGCATTTTGTGTTGTTCTGCACTTTGATTTTCACTTTGCGACGGAAAAGTGCACTGCAGTAAAAGTAACACTTCACACGTTTCAGAGCTGTTTCAAGGAGACATCCTATTAATCACACTATTGCCATGCTCTTCAATATCATCCTGGATGCCTTTTAAAAACAGCTATAGAGAAAGATCTTGCTCTTGACCAGGTGTTAATATCAGCTCTTCAAGGATGGGCAGTGGCAAGGGCTCATACACATCCCGTTTTCACATTCATTTCCTCCTGTCCCTTAGAATGCTGCTTTTGAGACTCCCACTAAGAGCACTGCTGCATTATTTCCTTCAACAAGCCCCAAACTGCTGAATTAAGGGCAGGCTGCTGCACTAGAAATGAGGAATTGGCAGCCAGAGACATGGAAAAGGGACTTGGCTCTATGAATGGGGCTTACGCTGGAGGAGGAGACTGAGCTCAGGCACTAAATCAGTGCATAAGCAGCCTGCGGGGTGGCTCCTGTCAGGGTGCTGAGCACTGCTGTGCTCCTGGGGCTCCTCCATCCCCTCCTGCTGCACGTGCGCCCACTGCCAACCTGTCCTGCTCTGGTAGCTCGAGGTGCTCCCATGTGCTGTGTGCCAGCGATTAGGCTTAGGGCAGGTAACAGGGCAAAGGCATCCAGAAGCCATGGAGTTACTACAAGGTGAGCAAATACATGGGCTATGGACTAATAGGGGAGAAACCAGGTAACATTCATTTTCCAACCTATAATACAGCCCCGGGCGATTCCCTGTTTGCCCACAGCCATTCAGAGAAGCCCTCAGGAGGTTCTGCCTGAGCTCTGATTCACTCCAGGCTGTACAGGAGGCTTTGCCACATTTAGCTCAGTGTTTTACATCTCAGTATCTAAAATGAGACAGCTATTAGACAGGCAGCTCCATCGCTGGACCACCTGAGTACCTTGCTTCAGAGACTGACTTAGACACATTTGAGAGCACCTGAAGAAGCATTTCAAGAGCAGCATTTGCAAACCCCTGCAAGTCAGACCCTGCCGGGGTTCCTTTGTTTAAAGAAGAAGTGAGTTTGTGTACACAGGTGGTTTATTCTCTTTAGTAAATCTGGGTAATTTGCCTGTCCCTGGGAGTTTGCATTACAAACCAAAGCAGCCCATGGCCAGCCGCTCCCCCTGTGCCAGCGGGTAGGTAAGGATGGCTTTGAACAAGCGCTCTCCCAGAGGCAGGTCAGTTACCCACTCACATCCTGGTAGAATTTTACTGCTTCCCCAGTCTTTGGTCACCCTGTGCCAGCACCACAGCACCCACACAGGTGCCCGAGAGCTCATCTCAATCTCTCCTCTAGCAGGTTAAAGCCATTCCCCTTGGCCTGTCCCTACATCGCTTGCCATTACTTGGACACAGTTCTGTCCAGAGCCCTTCCCACCTCACCCCATCCCACCATGCATCCTGAACAGCCTCCACGCATGGACCCAGGTTTACTACACTGAAGGATCAGGATCCACCCCAACAGAAACTCTGGCTCACTGGCTCAGTTCCTAGGAAAAAAGGGCAGGAAAAGACCTTGTGCTCGCTCAGAAGCAAGGAGTCCTCATGCTCGTTGGTTTCTTTTCCTCCAGCTATCACACTTGTTAACTCAAATTAACATTCATAATGCAAAAATCTCTTGGAACATGCCTTCCAGACTCACAGACATTGCTGTTCTGGTCAGGATTAATCCCAAGGGATAATTAGAGTATTAAATGAAATAATTATAACATTATGACTCTAATAACCAAATTCATGGATATTAGCTTCTGAGCAAAGACAAATACAGGAATCACAGAGGCTCTGATGAATGCCTCTAGCTGCAGTTATTTCTCTTTGCATTTCCATTAAGAGTTCCCAAACATCTGCCACTCTGAGGCGACCCACCTGAACTTGGAAAGGCCAGGTAGCTTCTGAGCTCATTATATGAAGGTGGTCCTATATTTACATGCACAATCCCCTCCTAGACGTGTGGGGATTAGCATCATAATCATTTAAGGTAACTAGAGGTTATACCTTCATGCCATCAGATATGACTTAGCTGCTGTTAAACCCAATATCCTGATGTGTGTCCTGCTTAAACCATCATTGACCATGAAATGATTACTTGATTCCACTTCGATGGGTTTCCTGCTCCCATACTCCCTTGTTAGGGTCCCCGTGTGCATTGGGCTGCATCCCCAGCAGCATGGCAGCACTGGCACATGGTGCCCATTGAAGCTGTGGCTGCCCCATCCTTGCAGTGCTCAAGGCCAGGTTGAACACAGGGCTTGGAGCAAGCTGCTCTATGGAAGGTGTCCCTGCCCGTGGCAGGGGTTGGAGCTGGAGGAGCTTTAAGCTCCCATTCAACATAAACCATTCCGGGATTCCATGACCTCAGGTCTGGCAGCATTCTGTAGCCCTGAGCATTACCTCCTTCGAGAAAATGAAGTTTTCTATAGCTTCCAAGGAAGGGGTTATCTTATCTGACAGACCCCTGTCTTCAGCCAGGCTTGGCCTGTCCTCTGGGACAAGCAGTGTCCTTGAGGGACATGCAACAAACGGTTTGGGCTTGTCAGCCTGATCATCAGGGGCCTCCCTGGAGCCGAGCAGCTTTCTGCACCACTAATGTATGCACAGTCTCCAACATGTGTCGTGCTACAGAGGAATAAATGAATTCATTAAAGTATTATGCAATTGCAAATGTTTAAAAATACCGAGTACGTACATCCCTGCAAGCCTACGTGCCCGCCAAGCGCTGCGAGATGCTGCTGTGGGGACCAGCAAGTGTTCTCCAGCGAGGGAAAGCAGCTCCGGAGCCGTTCTGCACACACCTCCCAGCACTGGCATGCAGTGAAATTTAAACACACAGACCGAGCAACTTCATCCTTTCAACAGGAGCTATTCCATCTGGATGAATTAGGATCTTTATCATACCATTCCTCAGTGGCTTAGAGCACCAAACTGATACTACTATTGAATATTTCCTTTGTCAGGCAACAGAAGAGAGAGCTCCTTTTGGTACTTGGGAGCAGTTCCTGTGATCTGGAGAAGGAATCAGCTCAGTGTGAACTATTCATACATTGTACTCTATATACCACCTAGTACCCCCATGTGCAGCCTACACATGCTAGCCTTAGTATCACTCAGCACCACAAAAGAGGTGTGACTTACAGAGCAGTTACACATCATAGCACAGATACACCCGTACTGGCTCCTCTATGTTCTGTACGGACATGCAGCACTCTCCCTGCTGCCCTAACGTTCGTGCACAAGTTGGCTCAGTGCAAAGCCACACAACAGCGATGTACTTTGCATTTCTGCGCTGTTCCTGAGTCCAACTGCATGGAGAATACATTACACCATTTTAATTCCGGAATTTCTTCATCATATTAAATGATAAGAATTCTTTTGCAGAGTTCTGACGAAGCAGTCAAAATCCAGTTGCAAATGTGCTGCTGTTTATTGATAGCTCCATAATACAGGCGAGGTAGGTTGCCAGACAGCTGCATTTCCTGGCATTTAAAAGGAATTCACTGTAATGCATTGTAATACATTAGCATAATAATTGGTAAGCATTCGCAGATGAATAGTTTACTGACTGATAGATTTTGTACAGAAACTGTGAAGGTTACACGGAGGGTGAAAACATTTCACTGTGTCAATGAACATACTTAATTTTTCTGGAAGTGCTATTTAAATTGTGCAGGCTGGGCCATTAGCATAACAAAGACATAATGCACGAGTCTGTGCTGTAAGAGGGAGCACTGTCCTGCGCTGGCTTCTCCAGGTGACCCGGAAAAGATGAGGTTTGGTGTCTGCCCCTACACACTCGTGTGGAGGTGCAGTGCTATCCCTCCTATCCCTGCACACTTCCTCCTCCATTGCCAGCCTGGCCAGCTCGCTGCCTTTGCTTTACTGGGTGATGGCTTTGGATCCTCTTGTTCCATACCAGTATGCAGCAGTGAGCTGGGTAGAGCTGGGTGCTCAGCCCGCACCCTGCAGTCCCAGTCCCCATCCCTCCAGGCTCTCCATCCCTTTCTTCTCTAGGCACATCCATTTGGAATCCTTCCTCTTGTGTATTCATCAGGAATGACCCCATGAGGAACTCCAACCCCTCCTCTAAGTCAGTAAGGGCCCTGGAAGTGACCCAGATAAGCCAGCTCCCTCCTGCTCACTGAGCTTCATCCCCATTCTATGATCCCATGAAGGTGAATGGCACCCAAAAGGGTTGGGGCTTAGAGGAAGATGGGTGATGCAGAGAAGCATCTTTTCAGTGTACTCAAAATGCAATATGTGCCTATGCTGTTTCAGTCAGAGCCTGGGTACAAAGACCTGCTAATGGACCCAACGTCAGCTTAGATTGGGATATCTTAGCAAGGCTTGAACTCAATCCCAAGTTTTCTCTGGGTCTTCTGAGTTCTTGGGCAGGAGCAGATGTCACTTGGGTCCCTCGAGGAATGCATGACATCTCTGAATAATTTACACCCTTTGCTTTCTGCCTCAGCCCTTCCTTTGCCTCATCCCACAGGGGCTGTCAGAAAGACAGCTCTGCAATTAACAGAGACACCCGAAAAGCAGATTGAAAGAAACAGGGTTGAGTCTTCCGGCTAGAAAGGTTTTGGAAAGCATTTTAAGACAGATTTGTGCTTGCCCTTGTATCTGTTAACTCAACTGTCAATTGGGATAAATTGGGGAAAACAGATGTGAGGAGGAATGAAATAGTCCAGTATATGAACAGACAAAGCTTTCATCCCCACTGTCACCAAACGGAAGGAGATGAGACACTCGCACAGACCTTGCCTGCTGAGGCATCCCAACTTGTACCACACAGTTACCGTTCATCTCCACATCAGGAATATGGGGGGGCAGTTAAATCAAAGGAGCTTTTTGCCTAGGTGGTAAAGCAAAAAATCCCTTCTTTCAGCACCTCCATTTGACCCATGGTTTCTACCAGAACCACAGATTTTAAGTGTTTCAAGATTTCATCCGAAAGCCTTGCGAACAGCAAGCTCTGGAGTAGAGTTCAATGCATCTCTTCCGAGAATGATGGAAGGATGAATCAAACCTCATTTACAGAGATCTTTAAATCTTGACATTTGTGGCTCTCACTTTTCCTTCTCAGGAAGTTCTTACAGCTTAAAGAGGTGAAAACAGGATTTGTACTTCAAAATTTGTCATCAACAAGACGCCTTGCTGGAGATTTTCAAAGCCCAAAACCACCCTTTAACACGAAGCATATGGGAAGGAAGAAAACCTTCCTTGGGGCAAGACTATTTAACTGCTGGAAGAGGTTCCCTCTTTAAGAATGGGGAGCGTTAGGACTTTGGGCAAAGAAATCCATTGATGAAGAGTGCACAGACAGAGAGACACCCTGGCCATCTCATCCCTGAGCAGAACTTTCCCACTTGCTGCTCCTGAGCACCGACCCCGTCCCTCAAGAAAGGCAAAATAAACAATTCAGCAGCTCCTGCTCTTGGCATTTTCACTGTGAAAGCTTGTTCCTGAGGAGCTGAATACAAATATGACCTGTTTGACTCACTCAGTCTAATTGGCAATAAGGAAATTGAAACGCAATTTATAGTAACAGATTTCTTCCTACTCTACGGTTGTAAAGTGTTTCATTAACGCTTCTGCAGCAATTGCCACAATTAGGGACAGATTTTCTTCCAGTAAGGGAGAAAATGCACCAATCTGGAGCACAGGGATGGGGTCACTGTGCCATAGTGCAGCTCAACAGCAACACCTGGGCTGCAGCAGGGAACGGATTCACTGGTGGGATGTGAGGCCTCATGCAGGAGATGTTACCACTGGCACCATCTTATTTGTATTACTGTAGTTGTTGGGAGGCACCACAAAGGAACAAAAACCCTGTTGAACAAGGGAGTGGGTTTAATACGCACACAATTGGTGTGTAACGGGCGAGGAGATCATAGAATGGGTTGGGTTGGGTTGGGTTGGAAGGGACATTAAAGACCACCTCATTCCAACCCTCTGCCACATGCAGGGTGTTGTCCAGAGAAGCTGTGGCTGTCCCATCCCTGGCAGTGTTCAAGGCCAGGTTGGGTAGGGCTTGGAGCAACCTGCTCTAGTGGAAGGTGTCCCTGCCTGTCCTATAGTGGGACACTTTGTGAGCTGAATGCAAGGATCTGGCTGGGCAGCCAGGGCTGCAGTGCCGTGGGAGAGGAGGAGGATGGTGCCCAGGGCTCAGGATGCATTAAGGCAACTGAAGCTTCAAAGGGAAAAACACACCCTGACACAAACACTCATTAATTTTTACTTCTGCTTCTTTAAAGAAAATCTATTATTTATTTCTGCTCAGATACAGCTCATAATTAGCATGAACGAGAACCCGAGCAGTAGATGGGGGCATTCCTGGGGAGAATTTCAGTGCTGAATATTTCATTCTGTACAAATGGAACTTCCAGGCCTTAGCTTGAGACAGAACGCGGTTTGTAGACAATGTGGGAGGCTGCAATTCTATCTATCTTTTAAAATATGTGATTTGTTTAACAAAAAAATTGTGCTTTATTAAAAACACAACCTTTTTTTGAGCAGTCCAGAGGACTGCATTGAAATTCATGTTAACATCTTAATGGTTTACTCCAGATGAAAAGAGATCACTCTTGCTAATGGAAATGATGCTAATCCCTTAGGAATGTAGGCAAAATCCTGAGTATAGCTATGAGTGGGTTTGCCTATGACAGCAGTGCCTTCTCCTCGCATGAAATCCCAGGGATTCCAGAGGAATTGGCAATTCTGCTGATGTTAAACATGAAGCTCCCAGGATTCTGCATCCACATTAAGACCCCATGCGAGGTGTTCCATGCTCAAGGGCCAATCTCTTTCCTTAACAGTAAATCCAATTCTAGTCACTTTTATTAGAGGAAGGTAGACCTTGCACAACCAGATCTTGGTAAGGATTCAAGAACAGCCCCCAAACTTATCAAATAGCATGAATTTTCGGTCCACTGCTTCTGAGTTACCAAGAAAGGGTTTCAAAAGGTGGCTCAGTCTCCTGCATGCTCTCTGGGATGGCTTTTTGTGTTCAGCTCAGGCTGGAGTGATGAGGAAATTCCTAGTGATTGGTACTTGTGTGATTGCACAAAGAAGAAAGGGAAATGTCTGCAGCGATGCTCCTCCTGCCGGCTTTTGAAGGCCTCCAGCCAGGAGCGCAAATCACTGCGCTGAATTACTCTCTATCCCAAGGGAAGCAAATTGAAAAGTCTCATTCTTGCTTTTGTTGCTCTGGGTGAATCACTCCATTGCTCCAATTGTCAACTGTCAGATCGCAATCAGATGATCAATGTGTGTCTGGCAGCAGCCCTGCAGAGCCACGCTTGGGATAAATCCTGTGGACTTCTCCCTCCTGCTGGGATGTGGGTTCCCTTTGTTACACTAGGCAGCATGGCTGGGCTGGGATAGAAACCTGCTACAGGCTCCCTGCCTCCAGCAGTGCATCAGCGCATCAGCCTGAAACACCCCTGGAAAACCAGTCAGAGGTTGATCAGGTCCATAGTGTAGTTTTTCCATGTAAATGTGTGGTTTTCCCCTCCAAAATTTAACACTTTCCTCCCTCATGTTACTAAAACCAAAACCACACGGAATTTTTAATAGTGGAATTCTGCCTTTTTAAAGTGAAATTTAGTGCTGTAAATATACCAAAACCACCAGTGGTCTCCAATCACAAACGTATGAAAGCACCCTGAGTCCACCAGGAAATGCTGAACTGGGAGAGAAGAACAGGTCCAGGGCATTCCCATGGGAAGCAGTTGGTGCTGGGAGCAGCAATAACAGCATTCCTCAGTGGCTCTCTGGGCAGCACCTTCCTGTTTCTCACCATGGAATCTTAGACTGGTTTGGGTTGAAAGAGACCATAAAGCTCATTCAGCGCCAACCACCTTCCACTACAGCAGGTTGCTCCAAGCCCCGTCCAACCTGGCCTTGGATCATGCAGCAACCCCATGGAGCCAGGGCACACAAGTGCTGTGGTCCCACTATCTTAGAATGAGTTAGTGCCCTCAGCTTTGAGAACATCCTAGAAACGAACAGCGCAGTGATAAGCCATAAAGTTGGCTTCTCATATTAGCTGCTTTGTGCAGCACACGCTGCTGCCCCCATATATAATGGGTAATAAATGCCCCTTTGGTAGAAAGAGACAATATTTCATTGCAAAAGTAAAAAATAACACTGGGGGAAAGTGCTATCTCAGCTTGCTGCATAAACAGCTCCACTAAGCAATATACAGGCATATCATTTGGAACACAGATTAATAATTTCTGTTCGGAGTAGTGGTAGCCAGCCTGATTTATTGTGGTGATGGTATTATGGTCTCAGACTTTATTGTCCTTTAAATTATACTGCAGTCTATACAGGAGGCAGACAGGGATCTAAATCAAGTGTTATTGCCTGTAAATTTGGAAACAAATAGTAGTTTTCCCCCCTTTAAATCACTGAGTTTGTGTGTTTTATAAGGTGAACGTTACGACTTTCTATGTGACCCAAGTTTTGGTTTCCCTGCTTTGCTATTGCCAACCCTCGGAACCCACCTCTGCTGTCCCTCTCTCCAGGGATTTGCATCCAACTCCATTTTCCTGCATGGAGAGAGGGGCCAAGGCTCTGTTCTCCTTTGGGATTTCTGCATAAAGGAGATGCTTTTTATCTGGCTCAAAGACACACCGCTACCTCTGGGTAGCCAGAGCCTGCTGATCACTGGGGCTCTTTTCCTGTACACCAGCAGCAGGGAAGCAACCTTTGCATGTGTCTGTATTAATATTAACTCTGCCTGCTCCACTGGGAAAGCTCTTTTCCACTGGCAGGATGGAAATCCTTGGCTCGAGGTGCTTGGGAAGGAGCAGCATGGGCATAGCACCCAGTCACTGCTATGCCCTTTGTGCCGCAGGAGAGCAACCAGCACTGCCGCAGGGATTGAAGGAGGGTTGGAACCCTCCTAAGTTGATCTTTATCCCTCACTTTTTCCAAGGGAAGGGACTGCTGCTCCATCGGCCACTTTCTATAAGGGACCAGTGGCTTCTCTGCCACCTGTGAGGTCCACAGTTGAGCGGGTAATTGAAAAGATGATGAGAGAAGCTGTCATTGCCCATCAGCTCTGCTCGCCTGGCTGCTGAACTGCAATTCATTCACAGGCAGCAGCGAGCTGTTTCTGTTTCAGTCATACCTGAACGTCTGGATCAGTCTATTTCTGCCCTTTGTACTGCTCAGTGTATCTGCTGTCTCCTTGACTGTTTGCTGCTGTGATTACACCACGTGCAGCTCGTTCTGGCTGCTGCCTGCACCGGGAGTACAGAGCAGAGGGAGGGATGGCTCTGATTGCAGCCAGGATGAAGGATCAGGGACCACCTTTGGCAGAGCTGTGGTTGTGCTCCAGCATCAAAAAGGCCCTGTTGCAAGAGAGCTTTACAAACACAGTGGTTGTGAAGAGCTTCTGATGTTGTAAATAGATGAGAAAGATAAAGAGTGGAGAAGGAGGAAGAGTGTGGGAACCTCGGGATGCAGATGGAGGAGAGAGTGGCTGGAGCACAGCTACAGAGGGACAGCATATGGCATATGACAATGTTTCCCCTTCCTTCAGACTTCCAAAGTGCTGTATTCCAGTTGTCAATTCAGCACTAGGGGAACTGGGCAGATCTGCTCCTCACTGACCCAGGCACTGGGAAGGCATCAGTTTTGTCCTCTGCTCTGTCCTGCATGGTCCATAAGCCTTGGGTGGTGGGATACAGAGAACAGGGCCCTCAGCCCGTAGTAGGACATAAGGATAAATCTGTATGGAGATATAGATGAGCTGTGGCTGCCCCATCCCTGGCAGTGTTCAAGGTCAGGTTGGATGGGCCTTTGAGCAAGCTGCTCTAGTGGAAGGTGCTCGTGCCCATGTCAGGGATTGGAACTGGATGAGCTTTAAGGTCCCTTCAACCCAAACCACTCTGGGATTCTATGATTTGCAGACTTAGAGCAGATCACTTCTATGTTACAGAACAGCTGTAACCATCAGGCAATCCTGGCAGCCTTTAAAGAACCTTCCCCTGAGCTGGTATGAACCTTGGTGGAGGTGCTGGGTTCAAGGGCAGGGTCTGCAGTGGGGATGCTGGTGACTGCAGCAGCAGCCACAGATGCCCACATCACCAAGGCAACTGCCAGGCACCAGCACAGGGACAAAAGTGAGATGCAACAAGCTGAGCAAGAAACAGGGCAGCTCAATAGTTTGTTTGCCCACTGTCTAAGTTGGGCCATATTGCAGATCTGATATTTACTCTCCCAGTCTATCAATACGGTGTTTGCCAAACAGCTCTTGGCAGAACCATCACCACAGCCCTGCCAAACTCCTCCTTGGCACATGGGAGCAATTGCATTGTGGTGGCAAAAGATGTCCCCGTGCAGGGACCAGGAGGGAGAAGGGACAGGACTCCTGCACTGGGTGCTTCACTCCCTGCCCCTGGTGCAAAGTGACCCAGGGTTGGGGGCCACTGGAGGGACCAGAGGGAGGAAGATCAGTCTCTATGCAGTGTTCAATTTAACAAGTACCTTACTAGCAATGCTGCCTCCTGTACCACATACTATAAACTAAAGCCTTATATATGAATAAACACAAGAAAAGGCTTATACTGTCCGATATAAATGCTTTAGTCAAGCAAAAGCCTGAGTTACACACAGCATGAAATGGCTTTTAACTGCCACAAGCCAGCTACAACCCCAATCAGTAATGCTTTCCTGATCTCTTAAGTGCACAGTGCCCTCAGAGAGAGGAAACAACTGCTAAAGCTCCCGAGATGCAGCCCCTAGCACTCATTGCTCCTCTCACACTTTCAGACCATTCTGCTTTCCCTCCAGCTTGTGCTGTGCTTCAGCAGAGATGCCACAGCACAGCAGCACATGGAGGCAGCACAGACCTCCCCTTCTGCTGCACACTGAAGTAGAGGTCTGAACTCAAGAGGTGCAAAAATGGTGTAAGAAGCCACCTTGATGAGGTGTAAGTGTCCTACCCTGCCCTTGCAGAGGTGAAAACACCACTAAGAGACCACAGGGCTCAGACAACACACTGCTTCCAGCACCCTCTTCTGCCTCTTTGTTAAGGCTTTCAGAGCTCTGGCGCAGACACTCTCAAGGCTGAACTGAAGATGACCGAGCTGAGTTTTGAGCCCCTGCTTTTTGAGTGGCTTCGTGAATTTAGCGTCACACTATTTGTATTGCTTCCCCCTTTTGTGAGCTATGAAAGGCAGAGAGCAGCACTGCAGCAGGGCATCAACTACAGCAGGGCATCAGCTGCAGCAGGGCATGAACTGCAGCAGGGCATGAACTGCAGCAGGGCATCAACTGCAGCAGGGCATCAACTACAGCAGGGCATGAACTACAGCAGGGCATCAACTACAGCAGGGCATCAACTGCAGCAGGGCATCAACTGCAGCAGGGCAACAGCTGCAGCAGGGCATCAACTACAGCAGGGCATCAACTGCAGCAGGGCATCAACTACAGCAGGGCATCAACTACAGCAGGGCAT
>JASSUY010030152.1:66226-93109 GCA_032466535.1 Forpus xanthops
GCAGGGCATCAACTACAGCAGGGCATCAACTGCAGCAGGGCATCAACTACAGCAGGGCATCAACTACAGCAGGGCATGAACTACAGCAGGGCATGAACTACAGCAGGGCATCAACTGCAGCATGGCATCAGCTGCAGCAGGGCATCAACTACAGCAGGGCATCAACTGCAGCAGGGCATCAACTGCAGCAGGGCATCAACTGCAGCAGGGCATGAACTGCAGCAGGGCATCAACTGCAGTAGGGCATCAACACCAGAACATCACCACTGGGAGAGCAATTTCCCTCTGGCTCCTATTTTTAACCCACCTCCTGGAGCCCCTCCTGCCCACCTCCTGGTGAAAGCGCTCCAAAGCTGAGCAGGTTTGACATTTCCACTTCTGTTTTCCTTGAAACCACTACCATCACCTGATTGAGCACGACTGCTTGTTTGCGTCCTATTGCCTGCGAAGAGAGAGGTATCACGAGCACTAACACTAGAACACAAGGCTGTGACAGACACGTCCTGATTAAGTGAATGATTGCAGATTAGGTGCTGCAGATACCCCCCCCCCCAGGCTCCATCTCCGAGCTGTGCTCTCCTCACAGCCCTTTCTGTAGGTGATTTGCTTTCTGGATAATGGCTCCTGGCATATAGCACATGAGGCATGGTTTATTCCAGGAGCACCACAGAGGCTGCTGTCCAGGCTCCTGTGCTGCTCCGCTCTCCCCAGTAACACGACTTTGAGCTTCCCTTCCATCAGCTGCTGCTGCAAGTCCATTACAGACTCCATGCTGCTCCTCAGCATCCCACTGCTCCGGTACAAGCATCTGGGGAGCAAAACGCAGCCTCCTCCAAGCCAGCATTGCCCTTGACTGTGTGACAGTGCTGCTGTGTCAGTAGATGGAGCTCACCACAACCAGCTCCATTGCTGGGAGCTCCCTTACTAAAGAGCTGCTGTTGGGAGCACTGTCCTGATGTCAATACCCCATGTACCTGCACACTTGGACACCAGCAGCATGCTCCCCACAGCTTGTTTTGGGTCTTGTCACACACCTCAGAAGCATCATCTTCCACGAGCCTAAGGCTCTTTGTGCATCAGCCCTTATCTCTACCTTCAGAGTTCCACTTGCCCCTCTACCCTTGGCTTCAACAGATCCATCACAGACAAACTGAGAGCAATCCAGAAGCTTTTCCAAGCCACGTCATGCTTCCAAAGGCTAATGCACTGGATGCCATATGAACCTTGTTCTCCCTTCATTGCACTGCAACTAATCCTGCCAAAATCCTGACCATCACCATCGTATCAGTGCTGCAGCTTCATCCCCTGAAGCAACAGCATGGCAGAAGAGCGAACAGACTGTAGCATGTCGCCAGGGACATGTTGCATCCCCTTCACAGGACATATGTTCTGTGTGCTAACACGTTCCCCTTTGATCTCTAGTGGGTTTTTTTAAGCTTCTTATCTTGTGAGCAGAGATTCCAATCTGGGTGTTAGGCCAACGTAGATAACACACTGTGCTCAGTGATGGAGCTTTAGCCGTGAGCAGCTCCAGCAGAGATGGCACCTCTATGTCTGTGCTCACTCTTTATTTCCGTGACTTGGGGGGCCCAGAGCATCTCAGGGTTCAAAGCAGCCCTGGCAGTACAGCAGCAGGCTCTCCTCTCTGGGAGCGTGATTATGGCTAGGACTGAAAATTGCACAAAATACCTCCCCAGTGATGAAGATGGTGGGGAGGCTGAGAAAATTACCTTTGCATTATGTCCTAAAAACACTGCGCTCTCAGCTGTGCCCAAGATTCTAGGAACTGCTGGGCTGTTCAGAATAGCACTGCTGGAGCGAGCTGGCAGAGAGCAGAGAAAATTGAGCCTTCTCTCAGCCAGGTACAGCAGAACCCCTGTGACTGCTGGTTTTAAAGCCCAGTACTTGGAATTTACCATGGTGGTTGAAAAGCTTTCTGCAGCTCCCTCTAAACAGCGAGAAAGGCTGCAGGCATCCTGCAGGAGTTTAAAGAGGAGAAATTGGACCCCAACAGAGGCTTTTGTAGGATCTCAGAGGGTGCTTTGCAGCCCTCCACTAACCCAGGAGTGGGTCTGGAGAGGACCTGGGCAGCTGAACCCCAGTGGCACCAGTGCGGGGATGGCTCTTGCTGCAGGCTGTGCCTGTGACTCCTTCCTGGGTGGACATCCACTCCCTGGCTGAGGAGCAGTGGTAACCACACAGCACTTCCAGCAGCAGTGCACGAGAGCACTGGTAATTCCCATTAGCAAAACGCTGCTGATGCTGCTTGGCAGGAGCACATCTGCTGCGGGTGCCACTCTGCGCATCAGCCATGGTCCATAAGCCAGGCTCTGCTGACAGCTTTGCCATCTCCTGTTCCCTCTCCTCCTCCCTTGCACAGAGCCCAATGCCACAGGGCTGCTGCCCTACAGAGATGGGGCAAACAGCTCCGAAGGATCCATCTTGGCACACGTGGAGCTTGGAGCCAGGCTCGTGGGACACTTGTGAGGGTGGGCACAGACTGGGCTGGCTCCATTCCTATCTGACCAGATGGAAACCCTGTCCAGAAGGGACTGGATAAGCTGCTCCAGAGCCGCAGAAGCAGCTGCTTCTTTGTGGCAATGAGGAAGCATCTTCCTCCTCCTCCAAGCTGTATTTGGGCTCCGGAGGAAAGGATGAGCACACCAGGGAAAGAAATTGCCCAAAAGGAGTTGAAAACCCCCTTCAGTGCAGTGCTCTGATTCTGTCCGTTTCAAGTAAAGCTGTGTCATAGCTGATGCTCTGATGATGCTCTTTGACACGCAAACACATCAGGTAGTTAAATGTAAGTAACTCCCTGGTTCTGGACAGATTCTGGCACCAAAGACCCAGCAGCAGCTCCTCACCAGCAGAAGAGGACACTGCAACCATGGAATATACCAGAAAATGGAGATACATTTTCTTTGGTAAATCAGAGGAGATGATGGCTTTGGCTAAGAGCCCATCCCGGGTTAGTGCTGAGCTGAAGCCAATACAATTGAAAGCCAGAAACAAAACATGGAAAAAGCAGGCAGGAAAAACATGAAATTGGTGACAATAAAGATAATGAGGAATGATGCCGAGTAGAAAATTAATGAGAAAACCTGAAAACATCCTGGTAAAGTCTCCATGGTTAGGCAGGGGAGGGAGAAGAGGTGAAATCCTATGAGATGTAAACGACTGAAGAGGATGGGGCCTGGAGCAATCTGCTCTAGTGGAAGGTCCCCCTGCCAATGCAGGGGGTTGGAACTGGATGAGCTTTACGGTCCCTCCCAACACAAACCAGTTGGGGGTCCTGTGATTCCTTACTTGCTTGTCTAGGGCACAGATCTAATTCGTGGCTTCTGATTCGGAGGAGACCCCAGGACCTCGCCAACAAAGCCTCAGGGTGACAAGCAGTGCTCTTCATTGCTGCACCGAGAGGCACAGCTCCTCCTAACGTGTGTCCCGCATTGCCACACAGGCCATCCCCATAGGGTCACTGGGGCATGCATACATGATCGTGAGGCTACACACGAATTACATCATTTTCAGTTTCCCACATACATACAAAGTGTGATGTTGTCTTTGAGAGTCATTTACTTCTTCCAACAATCTCCATCACCCCTGGCAGACTTTGAAGCACCAGCTTAATTAACATAGCATACACAGCAATCATCCTGTCCCTCTACTTATCAGGCAGCTTAACTGCTCCCGTTCTGGACATTGGCTAGCCCGGATACTCCCCAGTAGGCGTTTGCATCAATTCAATGGGTTCATTACCATAGCAATCACTGTCCCTCCACTCCTCAGGCAGTTTAACTGTGCCCATCCCCAGGTCCTGCTTTTCTATTTGATTTTTCTTATACTTTTTGTACTAAGGTCCTATGGACCTTAAACTACCTCCAAGCACCCCCATTACAGAGCCATCAGACTTAACCTTACCTACAACTGATTACATTTTGTGTCTTTGTGCCTCCTCCTTTCACTTCCAAACTCTGGTCTCTGTTGGATTTTCACTGACTCTTTTCCCGCTATCGGGAGCCACAAAAAGGACTCCAAACTCAGGTAATTGTGGCTACTCAGAGGAGCCAGAGATCCCCCCTTCAAGCCAGTTGCTCCCAGACACTTAAGAACCCATCAGTGGTGCTCAGAGGTAGCTGCAGATCTGCACATCATTTAAAGTGCTTCAATTCAGTTTATAAACGTGAAGTTCTTTCAGACCAAGGGCAGAAACAAAGGGAATGATTGCTGCCAGACCTCCCAAAGGACCATCATTCAGCTTGGATGCAGGAGTGAGCGGACAGCAGAAGGGGCTTTGCAGTCCCCAATGGCACTGACTTACACAGGGAGCTGGGGGCACACGGAGACATGGTGTCCGAAGCACCTCCGTTTTATCTATGCAAGCCTTTGTTCCTCCCCCATCCCACCTCCCTCCCTTCCCCCTGGCTCACTCCATCCTACTTGCATAATGGATTCCAAGCGTTTCAGGGCATGACCTTGGCTAACAAGGTGCCCTACTGAGTGTCTGAAGCACACTTTAAACCCATGAATATAAATGCAATCACAAAGACGCACTAATGCAGAAAAAAGAGCAGCAAGTATACACAACCCAGCTGAGAAGTGAGTGCTGGGATGACGTGGTGTGTTAGTGATCTGCTTCCCTGTGGTCACCAAACTTCTTTTCTAAACCAGCCAGTAACACAGGCTGAGCTGTCAAGATGACAGGAGGAAGATTGACAGGGTACGATGGAAGCCTGGGTTGGGGCTCTGTGTGATGCATGAGCAAAGCAAGGTATTAATAATTAATAATAATAGCAAAGTCTCAGCCGCCCAGGGACATCGTCCTCTCCTGCTCTCTGCTTCCCAGGCTCCCGGTGCACAACAGCTCCTGTGACTGTGCTTTACGCCAGTGCACATCACCCTCTGGCTGGACAGAGCTGGGCTGTGCCTGCTGCTTCTCTTCATACTCCCCAGTTGCTTCCTGGACCAGTCTTAACCCTTCTGGGCCAAAAAAGTGCATCCTCCTTCCAGCAGGATTATCTAAGTCTCATCCCCGTGGCTAAAGACACAAGTGAGAAAGCACGTATCAGACTAACACGCACACAAAGCTTATTTTAGCTGAGTTTCTGAAGGCGTTTGAAGTGTGCACCTCCTCCGAGTCCTGTTGCAGTTGAATACCTGTGATTATGTATTCTCCTTAGGTTTTGGTGTTAATTGAAAATGCTGTTGAAAGCCACGTAGTGTTGTTGCGCCGGAGCCTGAGCAACCTCAGCGAGGGCTGAAAAAAGGAGCTTTTCCCTTTGAAGAACTCAGGGAAGTCATGTCTGTCACCAAAACACGTAGAAAATCTGATCTATCATTATTTTCGGAGCAGAACAAACTTACATTTGACATCATCAGCAGATAACATCCAGCCTGGGTCAGTGTTTCTTATGTGGGCTTTTTCCATTCAAATGAACTCTTCTCATCTCCTGGCACCGTGGACCACAGCAAAGCCATTTGTCATCCCTACACAGTGGCCAAGCTCTCAGTCAGCAGTCAGTGCTGTTTCTCCATCAAACCCCACTGGTGATGCAGGGGCTTAGGTAGTTCATGGCACAGAAAGAGTGCTTGACTAAGACACAGGGCTCCACGATGCAGCCAAGTGAAAGCTATCATATAATCTTGCTCTGATGGGAGGCAAATGCAGAGTAATTTGGGCTGAGTTTTCCATTAAGTTTCTTCAGAAAGGAAACCTGAAATGACAAGGAAATGAGGAATATTGCTTCTGTGTACCCCTGAGAGCTGAAATTGCTGAGTATTGCAGAGCTCCTCCAAATCCCTTTATTCAGGACACACTCCTGCAATATTGGTAGACAGGACCAGGCTGAGGTTTGAAAAGGTCACAAACAGCATGAACAACAGGCAGGGGCTCTTCTCTATCCTACATGTGCTTAGCAACTACTGTAGGCATATACTTCAAAGCATTCCCTATATAAAACTGGGGGGTTTATGAATTTGCTTCCTATGTCTTCAGACAAGGGTAAAACACTTGACATGAAACAGTTCTATCATGTGAGCTCATGCATCCACAGAAGATCTATATTTCATTGAATTGGAGCTAATTAAGACCACATAGGGGCAGAAATACCCATATGGTCATCCAGGAGAGCAGAGAGCATGCAGTGGGTAACTTCTTAAGGGTTCAGCCTTCTCTACCTGCGGAGATGGCATGATAACTACTCTATGATTCAATGATCAGTGATTCATGACCATTACTTCAGCGGTTGTCTACAAGAAACCTATCAGACTGGGCCAGGGATCAGCTCCAATGTGACAAAGTCTCTCCTTCCTTGAGATGAGGCACTGAGCACCAGAGAGGAAAGGCTTTCTTTAGATCAGGGTTGTGATGGGATCTACTTTGCTGATTGAGTTGGAAAGCAGAGCTCTTCCAGCCTTGAAGCGCTGCTAAACACAGCGTCCTGTGGGACATGTCATGCTAACACACGATGTGCAAAATGCATCTGGTGGGTATTTTAAAGGGTGCACTTTAAAAAGGAAGATACATGAGTGCATGCAAATCTAAACTACCACGTCCATGTCTGTGGATTCTGAGAACAGGCTCAATAAACAATGGAGCATCTGTTTGCAAAAAGCAGACAAAGCCAATAATCAGGCCCGGGCTTATTTTTATATCATCATTCACTGCTGCAGTGAGTGTCTGTGGCCTGACTCCTGATAAGCAGCAGATAGACAGAATGTGGTCACCAGCTGGTGCTGCTGGCACCGCTGTGCATTGCAGCAGGGTTGGAGCAGGGCTGGAGCTGCTGAAGAGCACAGGGAAAGCCAGCAATTGTGATGGAGTGGAGGGAATGGGGCAGGCAGCTGAGTCACATCCCTGGGGCAGGAATGCATCAGCAATCACCTTGTCACCGAGGTGCATCCTCATGGTGCACTGAGAGCCTGTATTGGGAAGAAAATGAGAGACTCAAGAGGCAAAGGAACTAAGTATTGGCAGAGAGAAGAAAACAGACCCAAATACAAGTGACAAGTGGTGTTCAAATAGGAAATGGTGTCTCGCTGAACTCTGCACATAAAATGAGTGGAGAGGGTGGAAAGTGTCTAAAGCAATGTAAGGAAGTGTCCTGAATCCCCAGAGGAGCTCCAGATGGTCTGTGTGGCTAGCATGGCTTCTGCTGCTCATGCAAAGCCTACCCTGAGTTTTCAGGAGCATTTGGGATAGTAATGGTATTTGCTTTTCTCCTTCCCTCCCTCCGCAGACACACGGATGTTCTCTTTGCCCTCTAAAGCACTACAAGCTCCTCTTTCCCCTCCTCAGTGCCAACACCACCTGCAACAGAGAGGAAAGTATCCTCCCTGTACAGCACATCAATGTTCCTCTCTCTTTCCCATGTCCTTTGGGAGTGAGAGACTCATATGCAGCTCTGCACTTGCATTTTATAGGGTGCTTAAAGATATCCTTGTGGTCTCTATAAGTGGCCCCTGTCGTTGAGCTGAGGGCTGTTTTGTTAGGTCTGTAGCCACATTAGTACTATGACAGAGCATTTCTTCTGGGGGATGAAAGCCAGAGGGCTGCTCCTGATTCCTGTTACAGCTTCTTCTGCTGATGCTGGATAGGTGCAAGCCTCAACTCTGCCCACAGTTGCATCTCCTGATAGCTCATGCTTAGGTTTGAATCTCACCTACAGGATTCCTGCAGAGCCCTGTCACATTTACAGCCACCCTCCAAACCCCAAGCAAAGGCATAGTATGGGTGAAACCATCTCTTCCTTGGGCTCTTTTCCAGCCTATCAATCTCAGGGGAGCACCAGAGCACCATCCAAGTAGTGCAGAGCAAAGGATTCGGTGGGGAAGCAGCCGCCCTGGAGCAGCCTGTGACCTTGCAGAGCAGCTCAGGGCACAGAGAAGTCTTTAAATCAACCGTATGTGTAAGCTATTCTTTTCCAGTAGTCGTCTTTCCCACCCAGATGTGCTGTGCTCTCTGCGTACTCTACCTAAAGTAGGAAGGAATGTATCTGATGTTGGGGTTGCCATGCATGTTTAATTGGACTATAAATTCCACTTTGTTATACTCTAGGATGTTATTTTTATTTTCCAATAGAACTGTCTCTTTGATGAGGGCAGAGATTTATTAGCCAATTTCCAACTTTATGTTTCCCTTTTGGTCTGTTTGAGCTGTTTCCTGGTTATACAGGCAATCCCTTTTCCCCACCTTTTTTGAGTTGTGTTTCCTCTGCACTACTCATTAACACCCACTTCTCCCAGGATTCATTCCTGACCCATCCATAGACCTACATTTCCACTGGATATCTTCTTGAGGATGTCTTTGAGCCTTCCATAATTAGACAATCTGTTGCCATTGAGCTGTGCGGCGCTATGATGGTTTTATGACCATGTTTATGCCCTGGCCGTCTGCACAACGCCTGCATAGAAATACTGAAAGGACATTGTATGTGTTCATTTTTATAACCCATGGAGCACATAACACAGTGATCTTCCATCCAGCTTGTGGTTACGAAACAGCAGTTAAAGCCACAGCCACTTGCTAGAGAAGCTGTTAGAAGTCTACACTATTAAGTGGTGTTTCAACAGAGTTTGTTTAATGGGAGGAAAACAGAGCCCAAGTTCATTCAAGCACAAATCCCTTGTAACCAACCCCCAGTGCTCTGCCCTCAGACATCAGTGCAGGCAGCACAAAGGCAGAGGTGACAAGTGGGACAAAGCTGTGCAGTGATGGGGGTGTCCCAGCTTGGTCAGTCCCACCCAGCAGATGCACGTAGAGACCCCAAGTATTTGCTAGGGCTGAACTGCACAAGTGCTGACAATGGAGCTTTGCCCTGGTTGAAATTGCTGGGGCACAACAGCCAAAGGCAACTCCTTCACAGAGGGCAAAGCCCAGGAGATGCTGTGCCTTGGCCATGTAACAGCCAAAACACACAACAGGGCTGGCTCCCATTGGTGGGGTAACTGTGACCAGGCTGGGGAGATCTCAACTCCCCTGACTGTAGGTACCTGCATCCCTTCTCTGTGGCTGGGGAAGAAGGGCTCCAGTCCATGTTCTCCTTCCCAACACCAGAACTCCCAGTGGTAACGGGGCGCTTTGCAGGAACAGAAACATGGAAAACTCCGCATGGATACACCTGGGACACTGCCAAAGGGGTTATACCCATTGCAGTGGTGCTCAGCTTTGCAACAGGTTGGGGGTTAAATGCCAGCCTTTGCAGCGGCTGCGGGACTCAGTGCGCTGACCTTTCTGCACGCACTTGCCATGTTTGCTTAAGGAAAACCCTTTTCCTTCTAAACTGAAGAAACCACCATCATCCTTCTGATTCATTTTAATCTATTTATACAAAGTGTATCTCAGTGCAGACTTCAAAGGTCACAGGAACACTCTGGAAGTGAACTAACTCCGCTGTTTCTAATGCTGCCTGCGACATCAGGAGCATCTTTTGTTATTAAAACCAGAAGGGCTGGATCTTAGCTATTAGATCCGATATGACTTTAAAGAAATGAAAATATGCAGAGTTTCAGCACATGTAACTCTTCAGCACAGTCAAGGGGGCTTCCTCCCCCCCACTCCTTTCTTACAGAAAAAGCTGCATTATTTCCACTGGTGATGCATGAGCATCAAGAGGAGAGAGAAGTTCAGACGCTTATGTTTATCCCCTTAGCTCCATAGGGAGTCCACATGCTCTGCCTGTGACCTCTAACTTATGTACCTCCTGCAGGAAAAGACCTTTACATGTTTCAGCGCTTACTAAGCAAGGGTTATTTGAAGAACTGTTAAGGAAAAACTAAGTTTCTTATATTCATGCAGTACACCCTGTAAGAATACATTCCAGCTATAGTGAGATGTATTTGAGAGGGATCAGAAATCCATGCTTGCATGAGTTCTGAAAAGGGAAGCTAAAAATAGCTTTATTAACAGTGAAATCTGCAGGGAAGGAGAAAGCATCACCCAAGCACATGCACGGCTGCTCACAAATCACACCCCATCACCAGAGCTGGGCCGCATGGAACCCCACGCTGCTGGGATGACTGCATGGCGAGGTGATGAGAGAATGGTTTGGGTTGGAAGGGACCTTAAAGCTCCTCCAGTTCCAATCCCCTGCCACGGGCAGGGACACCTTCCACTAGAGCAGCTTGCTCAGAGCCCTGTCCTCAAAATCAGAGCGCTGCTGATCCATCCCTTCATTAAGGGATAAAGAAAATAAGGCCTGGCTTATCTCTGTGGCCCAATCCAATATGTTCACCCTTCCATTGGATTCTATTGACCAGTTTCAATTGCCAAAGAGATTAACCTGACTGCCCTGGGATTTGTGTTTGGATTACTCTAGAGGAGGAAATGAATGCTTGCTCAGGTGAGGGGAAACAGAAAAAGTCCTATTTCAAACCCGCTGACTTGTTTTAGCAGCACATTAATGAATGAAGTTCAGACAAGCTCCTGTGAGCAGTGAAAGCCCAGCTGGAATAAACAGTTCAACGTGTTAATCCAGTTCGGGTTTCTGTATTCATCTCTGAGGGTACTACAATAACATTACTGCATTAAGACTCAGCTATGCAAAGCGGAAGGAGCAGAGATTGAACCAGTGGGATTTTTAGTTTCATCCAACCTGACATCCGAGATAACACATCATTTTCATCTCCATTTGAAAGCATTAATATAAACATTTTAGTTCAAATTGAATGCTTCAGGAAGAGCCTCCCAGATCCAAAAAATACCCCTCTGAACACAGAGCTTGAATGCACTGAAATGAACTGCTATTAATTGGGGAAACAAGCACTTTGTTGCTGCAAGATGGAAAAGGTTTACAGCAATTGGCCTCTGAAGGGAGCGCAGTGGCCACAGGGATATGCTCTATGTTCTGCAGAGGGGGGTTGAAGCCTGGAGGAGGAGCAGGACAGCAGGAACAGACAGGGTTAAACCATCCCACCAAGCTCAGGCTGGGCCAGGCTGGCCTGGGCTAAAGTGGAGGTGGATGCGCAGAGCATCAGAGCGCAAACCCTCTCTCTGGTTTTCTGCCTCCTCAAACAGCAGCACAACAGAATGGATCAGAGATTCCCATTTCCACCCTGTGCATTTTCCCAGCTTTCCCATTTGCGCACTTCCATCTGGATTAAGTTCCAGAAGTTCTGATGCATTTCCCAATGCTTTCAGTTACAAAACCAGTCTCCCTCCAGCCCATCACACTGCTGCTCCTGTCCACACATACAAAGCCTCTACCCTTACAGACCCTGGGAGAATAAAGCACACATCTGAAAGGACTGCACTGCACCTGACGGCTTTGTTTGGAAGAGAAAAACCAGCTCAGGATGAGCCCTGCGGTACTGAGCAAGAACATTATTTTGCTACTTGGGTCAATAGTTTCCCCTTGTAGCATTTTCTCAATGCCTTTAGTCGTTTTTCCTCAGGAAGTACCCATAAAGTGGAACCATTCAATATCAAGCACAGCTTCTATTCCACATTCGCTTCTCCTCAAGGGTAACTAACACATTTGGATCATGAGGCCACCGGCAAAAACTCGAGTCTAAAAATAAAAGCCTCCCTGGGACATGTCACCTCTGAACACTTCCGAGGGGAAAAGCCTCTTGTGTCTCCTCCTGCATTGCATGAGCACAAAGGGATCCCCACAGCTGCAAATGTGCTAACATGGCACCAATTATATTCCCAGGTCCCATCCTGGTTCATCTGAGAACAGCAATTACAGCTCAGGAAAGCCTCCCCATCACCCCGCTGTGCCTGTTGTCTGGGAAAGCTTCCACTGCTTCTGCCCCTCATGCACTGCTCCAACATCCCAATGCAGGGCCTTCATCTCCAGCCAAACCAAAGCAAAACCCTTGACCTGGCTGACAGGGACATGACACTACCTTGACTCTTTAGTCAGTGCTAAACAGGGAGCACAAGGAAAGGAGCTGTAAATTCACCAATCTCAGTAAGCGGAGCCAATTTCCACCCTGGGAACCTTTGTCCGTTCCTCAGCTGAGTGGAGCCTTCAGTGCCCTGAAGCTCCTCATGCTCACATGAAAGCAGGATAAACCCCAAGGTTCCTGCAGAGTAAACTGAGATTCTTCCTCCCAGTGATTTTCCAAGTGCTTTCCTGGAAGGCAAAGCACTGCAAGTCATTATAGCACAGCTTCCAGACACTCTCCTCCATTTGCTCTACAACATACCTGGGAAGCATTTAACAGCACAGATTCTTTCCCTTTCAAATGCCAAAGTGAGGGTTTTTTTCACTGTGGAATGACAGATTATGCTTTAAATAGGCACCTCCCTCCCCAAACTGCCCTGCTTGCTTTCCAGCCACTGGGAACACTGATTTAATAGTTGTGGTGCACTTGAAGTGGTACCTCCAGGAGCCCGGGTGCTGCCTGGTCCACAGGGGAGCAGCAGGCCTTGGTTACCCTGCAGGTTGCTGGTTCCATCACCTCCCTGCACAGCTCTGCCAAAGCCAGGGTCTAAATGACAGCTCAGCTCCTGATCGTGTCACAGGATTGCAGCACACCCGCTGCGATTCGGGGCTGTCTCTCAGCTGAAAACAGGTTTTCCTGCCTGTAGCCGTTCCCAGGAGCCCGATTTATCCCTCAAGGTCTCTGGCAGGACATTCCTAAGGACTCAGGCCAGGAGAAAGCAGAAGTGAGGTGACAACAGGAGGAATTCATCTGTGACATCAGGAAGATTTCCACCCTGAGAGCCTGTGCCTTCAGCCTGTTGGCTTTGCAACACAAAGTCCAGCCTAAAAATCCCATCTGATCTTCACTATCTCTGCTCTCCCTCCCTGGACTCCCGCAGAGAAAAGCTGATGCCTTCTAAACACTTACAGATGGATGTCACATGTCAATGTAGTCCTTACCTAGCAGAGCTAGGACCTGTTCTTCATGGAGAGCTAGGAGGGCTCTGGGGTGAAGCTCAAAGCAGCTCCATTTGCTGTTGAAGGGCACTGGTTTGCTCCCTGCCCACACTGCAGGCATTGAATGGCTCTTGCCTGGCAGGACGGGACATGCAGATGCTCCATGTGTCCCTAAAGCCTGCTGCAAGGCAGGAGAGCACTCACCCTGCAGGTAGGGTACCCAGGACTCACTGCAGGGCAAAGCATCATCTCCCTGAGCCTTCATCCTACCACTTGCAAGCTTTAAAGTAACATCTGCTCTCCCTTCACCTTCCAGTGGGTGTCTGGGTTTTCGCTTTACACTATAAAGCTATAGTATTCTCTTTATAGTACAAAGCTGAGTAAAGCACTAAGCAGTAGGGCTATTGCAGCTCGTTGTCTGGTGAGATGTGCCTTAGGTCAGGCCTTGAAGAATTCCCATCAACAGTATTGGAGTAAAATGATTCACACTGCATTTCTTGCAAGCAGTTACCTGAGAGGAACCAAAGCAAAGCCTGGAGACCTGCACTGCTTGGGAGAAGCAAGGTCACCTCCATGGCTGGGGCATCCTGCTCCAAAGACAAGGGCTCTGCTGGAGCACCAGCAAGGGGAGCAAGGGCTGCACCCCCCTTGCTTGCATAGGGAAAGAAGGGAAGAGCACATGAGCATGAAAGAGCCTTATATCTCACTTGATGCTTTCATTTCAGCTCCTCCGTGCATTCTGTGTGCATTTCAGCAGTGAGGCCCACAGCATGACCAGAATAACTCCATTGATTTCCAATGCCAACTCACACGTTCCCATTATTACAGCCCCAAGACGTTATTAGTTGATTTTAATTAAGGGAATCCTGCAAAGCACATGGGCTGCACACACTCAGCTGTGATTAAACAGAGCACATCACAGAGCAGGCTGCGTGTGACATTGAAACACCACAGCCCCTGTCCAGTCACCTTGCTGAGCATCAGCTCTGCTCCCAGTGTGCCACTGGTACCCACTGCACACACAGACCTGCACCAAGTGACACAGGGCACGTTTGAAACATATAACTCCTAGAGCTGGGTCAGCACCCTGCAGGATCCCCCAAGGACACCCTTGGGCTCCTAACAGGACCAATGCACTTACACAGTGCTCGTGACATTGATCTCACTCTTCAGTTCATCAGATTCATTTACTGCTACCAAGCAGAGTCCCAGTTACTGCTGGGCTGGGAGATGCTACAAACATCCTTTCCAAATAGCCTTTAAATATATTACATCCATCAAGAAGAAAGCAATGCATAATCCACACACTCAGCTCTACTGGTGAGGGTACTCTTGCAGCAGCTTCTCCAAATCTGCTTTCAAATGCACTGTTTTACTTATTAATCTTGGGCTTTTCTCACTTAGCTCTTTGAGATTGAAGATATTAAGTGAGTTCTGCACTGATTGTCTGTAAATCAGAGGGGAAATCAGGAACACTGTCCCCCATTCAGATCTATAGGCCAATAGTAACCACCATGGGGTTACTCATCCCACAAGCAGGAGGAAGAGGAGGAAGATTGTTTTGCCCAACTCCATGTTGTTTTCCCACTGACAATCTGCTTACTGTAGCCCCACCATGGAGAGGAGGAATGCCAGCTCGTGTTCGCTGCTTTATAAATAGGGCTGGGAAAAGCTCCACTCCTCAGCTTTCCTGTCAGAGTCCTCCTCTCGAATATGTTTCTTAATTACAAGTCAAGAGCAGCTCAGCTGCATTTTAAGCTCTTCTGCATCTCCCACTCACAACCGTCCCTCCCTCCTCCGCTTCCTTAACTTGTATCAACTCAGTTTTTCCATTGAGTTCGTGCTGTTCTCAGTTTATAGCTCCCGGTTTATTTTATACCGTACAACTCTTACCCGGGAGATAGAGACTTGCCTAAAGTGAAAGAAATGGCAAAGGAACAAAAACAATGCCATTGGTGGGGGGAAAAAAGGGGAGGAGGGCAAAACCGTGCGGGGTTATTTACCATCCCGTGGGAAGCAATCAGTTCACCTTCACACTCTCCCCTGCACCTTCTTACCCTGCGCTACCCCAACAGAGCCAAGGTGAAGATACCAACACAGAGCACGGAGACCGTGGTCCGAGCAAGCCCTGGCAGCTCAGGAACCTCCCAGCCTCAGCAGCGTTCCTGGCCCTGACCAAGGCTCTGCCTGACCCCCAGCTCATGGGAAGGGCTCTGTCACTGTGCTCCAGAGCTGCCAGAAGGTGCCAATGGCACAGCAGAGCCTCCAGATAACAAAGAAGCTGTTTGCATCCAAATAAAGCTCAACAAACATACCTTAGACCTGTGGGTCTGCTTCACTCCTCAGCCTCTCCCATAGCTCTAGAAGAGGCTTCAGCTCACCAGGGAGGCAGAAATACCCACCCCAGGGCAGGGCAATAGGAGGAGGCAGTGACTGCCTGCCCGCAGGTGATGCTCTTCAGTACTTGAGTCTATGAAAGGAGTTTTAGTTCAAGCAGCAGATATTGCCCATTAACCCTTCCACAGACCTGTCCCCTCCATCCTCCAGCAGCACGTTGTGCTAAGGAAGGATTTACTATTGCTTCTGTCATTGGCTGGATGATGTATCTCAATAATTAGCCCTGCGGGAATCAATAGGAGCTACTGAGCACATAATCTCTGGTAATTCATAATGCTGCAGTTGAGGAAACAACGTCCTTAGCGTTAAACAAACAGTGATGGCCATGATAAATGTTAGAATTACCACAGAACAACAAAGCTTTGCGGTTAGGGGTGAACAATTCAATGGTCAACTCACTGCTGGGCAGGGTTACACCCGCTGTCACTGGTGACAAAGGTGTGAAGCACCACACAATGACTAATAGGCCTTTGTAATTGGATTTGAATCTATTAATAAAGTTCTCCTACTCCACCCCCTCTATAATTGGAATGGCCTTCAAATTCCCCCTTCTCTGAGCTACCAAACTAATAATTTACCCGCTTTAATTTGTGATTCACTTAGTTTGTTTAGTCATAATAATGAATATTCAGCTTCATTAGCACACATTTGGTTCAATTCATGCCAAGATGCATTCGGCTCTATCAGTGTGACAGTTGGATCACTCCGCACAGCGGCAGCTCCCAGCTCTGTGTAGTGACCTGGGATAAATGGCACTTGGTTGTCACCTCTACGGGAGCCCAAGGGAGACAGGAACCGTGCAGGGTGCTATGTGTCTTGTTCTCACAGCACCATCCAAGCCCCTTTTCCCACAGAGCAAACGGGATCAGGACCCTGCTCTGGTGTGAGCACACACCACATACCAAGCCTTGACCTTGGGTATAGGGACCATCAGCAATGTAGGAGCATCCATGGCTGGGCTGGAATGGTGGTTGGGTGCAGGTGATGGGGTGGCATCTCCCAAATTCCAAAGCCTTCATCCAGGGGCTCCCATCACAGCTCCACACAAGCTGCTCTTTTATGTGCTTTTAGGAGATGGAAAAGGCTTGTAATAGGTGATTTTGATCACTTACAAGTATGTGACACCCCTTTGCTATGGTGCTGCCGGGCAGTTCCAGTGCATCCCTCTGCATCCCCTGTTCTGTGTGTAGCTGTTTGTAAACTGAGAGTACAGATGACAGGAAAATAATGAAAGCATTTTATCAGAGCAGATCCTTTTGTCATTCCCTTTTTGTCTTTCATTCCCCAGAAGAAAGTGCTACTTTTAAGTCAGGGTATCTCTCCGCTGTACTTACCCTGGGCATTCAGATTTAGCAGCAGGGAAAAAACCTGAATGGAGGAATAACCATTCATAACCCCCCCTGAACATCACAGGTTCCCAAAATGCTTCCCCTGGGCAGATCTTTCCCAATGTGAAAGGTGTTAGTTCAGGGAGACTGGGAAGGAATACTTAAATATCCTGAGGTTTTGTTCTCACCAAATACTGGAGTCTGCAGCTGCAATGGATGCTCCAGGGCTGGGGGCTTCCTGACACTTCATTGCCATAGTGCTCTTCATTCCTCCCTCCCCACCCAGCCAGCAGGGAGCAAGAGATTGGGAATACAGATTAGAAATAGATTGGGAAATCCTCACCTCTCTGAAAAAGGGCTCCAAAGCCATTTTCCAGAGCAGCATCCCACGCTCCCCATCTCAGAGCAGCCCCATGGCTCCCACCACCTCCTGCTTCCATCACAACCACATCCCAGCAAAGCCTGGCTTTGCTCTCTGCTTAACAACATTTAAATAGGAAGAGAAAAGGCTAAAATAGGCAACTAAAGCTCCCAATGGCACCTTTGGCTGTCACTGAGCCCCAGCAACACAGGGCAGTTCATTCATGCAGAGCCCTGCACTCCCTTCTGCATCTCACACCTCTCGGAAACCTGTTGGAATCTATGACAGACCTCTGATCTTCACCTACATAAAAGTTCTTCTGTGAGAGTAGGTGGGATTAAGCAGAAACAATTTTTCCAGAGAACTCTATGGGGCTTTCCCCCCCCACTTTTTCTGCTTCCTTTTAAAAAGAGGGTGAAAATTTAAGATGCTACAGCAGAGACCCCGGTGAGGCTTTGGGACTGTCAGCTCCTGATTGGAACCCATTTCATCAATCAAGTTCAGCATGTATCAGGAGCAAATTCTCAGCGTGTGCCATAGAAATCTTGTAAAACCAAGCTGCTAAATATTTAGGGCAGATGACAAACAATATGTCATAATATTTGCAGAACTGTACTTGCTATTCAGTGGCATCGTCTTACTTTAAAGCCCTGATTTTTGGAAGCATCAACATCATTACACTGTAAATGAAGTCTAGGACTCAGATTTCTTAATTCTAATATTCTATGCTACATGCCCGGTGCATGTTAAGATGTATTAGCTGGGCTTAGCAATGAATACTTACAAAGAACTGAATTGCAGTTAACATGCACCAACTGCCGGCCATGCAGGGGGGTCCCAACCTGGAGAGAGTGTGCAGGGGCCACGGTGCCAGCACCCAGCTCCGAGGCACATAATAAAGATAAACCCAAAGTATTCTATCATCCTGTGGGTTCTGTTATGAGCTCTGTCAGTCATAGCCATGAGCCAGGATTTATTTCAGTTGTAACCTTGCTTCTCTTCTTCATATTTCGCTCGAGCCGTGCGCCAGATGGACATTGCACCTAACACTGTATTACACCACACACCAATAAAACAGACAGAAAGACAGACTTACAGCTGTGTTGCCTAAACCCCGTGTTATAGGTCCTTAACAATTTTAAGCTTTCAAACAGGTTTTTCTCCCATATATTGCAGTTAAAAACACGCTTATAGCCCAAAGCACCACCATAAACCCAACATCTGAGCAGGATTGATTTATTTGGGCATTGGTGGTTTGCAGGACCCATTGCTGAGTTTACACAGCCTCAGCCAGGTTCTAGGGAGGGAGCTGCTGTCTCTGAGCAGGTGAAAGCCCAGGGATTGCCTCCTCCTGTGCCTATATCCTGGGGCATCCCTGTGCTGGTGGACATGGACCAACACACGGTTCCTCCCCAGCCATAGGGTGTTGGAAAGCGGAGGCACAAGCAACACTGTGGTTTATTCCATACTTGTGGCAACTCATGGACAAAAGATCTGAATTGTGTCATAGAAACATAGAATCCCAGCCTAGTTTGGGTTGGAAGGGACGAGCTTCTGCCTCAGAGCTCATCTCAATCTCCCCTCCGGCAGTTAAAGCCATTCCCCTTGGCCTGTCCCTACATCCCTTTTCCAAAGCCCCTCTCCAGGTTTCCTGTAGCCCCTTTAGGCACTGGAACTGCTCTAAGTTGTCCCCTTCTCTTCTCCAGGCTGAACCAGCCCAGCTCTTTCAGCCTATACATTAACCAAAGCAAGCCCAAGTATTTGGTGAAGTATCTGACAGTGACAACTGCGATTGTCCAAACCTTGCAAGATTTACCTTTTGCAGAGAAATAAGTGCAAGTAAAGTAAAGCTGTAGAGCCCATGGGAGCCTTTCCCAGGCACTGCTGAGGGAACCTGGTCAGTCAGAGCATTGCTGGGGTCCTTCTGGTCACTGCATTACGCTGTGAGGTTTATATTGGGTAAATTAAGTGTGTCTTGCCATTTGCATTGCCCTTATCTTGATGGGAATCAATTCCTAGGGGATGCTGCTGCGGCTTCTCTTTCTTTTCTAATTAATTGAGCCTGCTTAAAAAAAAATAAAAATGCCCATTTCATTTTAATCATGTATTATGCAAATAAAAAATTTAAATATCATTAAGGAATCTGTTGCTAACTTAATTTCTTCCTTCTGTAGCACTGCTGAAGGCCTTTGATCTCAGATTAGTGCTTTGATCCGCTCCCTTGGTCGGGGTTACGCACTGCTGCTGTGGTAAATGCTCTTTCTCAGATGTAAAACATGCAACACCAGAACAGCTTGTTCAAAGAAATGCCAGAGGAAACACTGCCAATTAGGCCAAGGGGGAAGGACTTGTAAAGGAGGAGAAGTTTGTTTCTAGAAGCTGCCACTCGGTGCTTCGTGTGCCCAGCCTGTGCCTCGACATGCGGCAAGGGGGCAAATGGCTCTGCGCATCACCCCAGCCCAATGTGGTCCATGGTCTCCATGAGAGGGGACGCACCTTTCCACACCATCGCTACCCATTTAGCATTCAATCAATGAAATCAAGCTGCCATATTCCATTAATTCCATCCCTGGCAGTGTTCAAGGCCAGGTTGGATGGGGCTTGGAGCAAGCTGCTCTAGTGGAAGGTGTCCCTGCCCATGGCAATGGTTGGAACTGGATGAGATTTAAGGTTCTTCCAAACCATTCCATGGTTCTATAAATTTCTCCTTTAGTGTGAGTAAAGTGCTGACACATACATTTATCTGCAGTGGTTTTAATCAGTTAATTTAATCAAAAGCATTAATAATGTATTTCTTTGCCACTTGACTGCTCATCTCTTAAGCAGCTTATACCTAAGAGAAGAATGTCACCCCCTGTGACATAAAGTATCCAATACAGTGCAAGTGAAATAAGGTTTTGCCTATTCAGTATCAAAAGGGGAAGAGGGAGATGGTGTCTCCTGGGGATGGATCATCCTGCTGTGACAGGTTTTCTGTCCTGGCAGGCAGGAAAAGCCCTCCTTATGGGACACACACATTTTGCATATCTGATTGTCTGGTTGAATTCATTTCCTTGGCATTACTCAGCAAGTACCTGGCCCTTCATTATGCTGCAAAATTGGTGGAATTATGGTCCATCAGCTGCTCCTGTGAGCTACTGTGGAGTGCTCCCAATGTCCCCAGAGCAGCTGAAAGCAGGACTGTCCCTCACACTCAGGGCTCACAGTGGTGGCTCTGTGGCTGTGCTGGCAGAGGCTGCCAGTGCCTGGGAGCAGTTGTTAGGGTCCAAAATCTGAATTCTCATATTCACTCTTGATGGGTTTTGGGGGACCTTAAAGCTCCTCCAGCTCCAACCCCTGCCATGGGCAGGGACACCTTCCATAGAGCAGCTTGCTCCAAGCCCTGTGTCCAACCTGGATTGAGCACTGCAGGGATGGGGCAGCCACAGCTCCTCTGGGCACCCTGTGCCAGCGCTCAGCACCCTCACAGGGAGGAGCTTCTGCCTCAGAGCTCATCTCAGCCTCCCCTCTGGCAATTAAAGCCATTCCCCTTTGTCCTGTCCCTACAGGCCCTTGCCACCATCACGGGCTTCATAAATCTGTGGAGGCAGAGCACCTATGGCCCTCAGAAAACACAACTGGAAATACACTGAGAAGGAGAAACTGCCAGGGGAGTAACATTTGTCTGCATGGGGACAGGCTGGATTCCTTCTTAATTCCTATCCAAGAGATGTGCAATGTATCCAGGCAGCCTGTGAGTGTAAGCCATGCAGACACACCGGCTCTGAGGTTAATCCTCCTCCTGCGTCCCAAGCTGGATCCTCCTCCTGGGTTTTAGCAATCATCATTCAGAGCAAGCAGCCTCCGCGGGCAGGGGAGAGCCTGGGCCTGTGAGCAGCAGCAGAGCCCTTGCACGGGCTCTCTCTTGCGTGATGCATGTTTATGAAGCCTGAAATTGCTTTGGATCTGTGGCTGTGCTGCATCACATTAAGCAGTACCACACAGAAGTGACAGGGCTGATGCATGATCAGCAGCAGTTGAAGGGGACAGGAACTCAGATCTTTGTGCTGTCAAGATCAGAAACCCATTGACAGAGCTAGGGAATGATTTCCACCTCCTTCCCAGAAGGTCTGCTTCAGAAAATATTCAAGCTCTTTTTGCTGCCTTAGCTCTGAGCCCCACCGTGGTCTGCACATCCCAGGCTGTGGCCTGACATAGTCCAAGGGGATAAAGGCATTGAGCATCTCGGGGGGCTCTTGGTGGAAGGGTGGGATCCCACAGCATCCCTTGGCACGGCCCCCCCACTCAGATGACTTTGTTCCTCTTTGGAGAGCACCAACCATGTCCCCATCAGACGCAGGGGCTCTGGCTGAACCAGGGACCAGCTCCAGCTCCAGCTGCTCTCACTTGTGCAGCAGTTTATAGTAACAGTTCCTTGGGGGAGAGTGCATGGGGAGGTTTCTTGTGATCAAACCTGCCATTGCTTCACCTTTTGTTCTTTAACTGGTACTTATTGAAACTGGGTTTTGCTGCTTTCGCTGCACCCGTATCAGTGCGCCTGGGACTGTATCAGCCCCATGCTGACAGGCAGCCTGTGCGGGTTTCAGCTCCATTCCAAAGAACTTTCTTTCATATCCCATCAGTGTTACCTCGTTTCTCTTTATTGGTATAAATGTGGAGGCCCTGCACCATGATAGGGACATTCTCCCCACGGGACTGCTCAGATGAGCAGAAGCATCAGTTCTCCAAGCTTTCCCTTTCGGGAACCACATCTTATGGAGAAGGGGGCTCCTTGGGGACCTGCTGAGGGCCATCCTGGAGGATCCAGACACTAGATTATGTGCACTGGTCCTGATTTGCCGGCTCGCTAATATTGTTCCCAAATCACGCGCCCAAGACAGCCTTGCAGCTCAACAAGAAAGAATTCATTCCTTTGGACTCTCATATTGTAACCTCAGAGTGAAAAACACATAAACCACAGGTCTGTGAGACAGAGGCAGGAGCTCTCATATCCCTGGAGATGCTCAGGCTTGCTCCATCCTCAGGAAGAGCTATTTCAAACCAGGTATTGCTCCCAGGATGTCACATGGAAAGAGACTGTCAGAAAGCTGTCTAAATGTGTTAACAACACTGTCAGCGGGGGAGAGGAAAGTGTTATCAGAAATGGTTGTTCTTCAAAGCTAAGTAACGCAGTGGTTTTATGAGGAGTAGAAGATAAGAGATCACACCGCACGCTGAGGGCTCCTGGAATTTTCTTTCTGAGAATGGAGCTGTTTGTTTTGTTAAAAAGAGGAATTGGGGAGGAGGTGAAACCCTAAAATACTTCGACTTTCTTGACTTAGCTTCTGACAAAGCTAAAAATAACTCAGACTGCATCCATCCTGCGCAGCCGCCACTCCGCATCAGCGGCAGCACTGGGAAAGCATTGACCAGGCTCCCTGCTGGGGCCATTCCTAGGGTTTTCCTGCCTTGTATCCCAACAACGGGGAGGAGTGTAGCACAGATTTGATGCAGACAAACCTGGCCATGTTCTGATTGCCATCAGGGGGATTTGGGGTGTTTTGTGGGATCCGGATTCTACCCTGAACAGAGACGTTAATGGTCAGAGAATCATAATTTGGGTCTAGGTGTAATGGAGAGTTTCAGGTGTTTGCTTTGGATTCTCATTCTGAATGTTTAAACCTCCCCACCTCAGCAGCACTATCAGAGGTCATCAAATAAAACAGCATAAAATATGGAGATATGAAGTTGATTCTACTTAGGACGTTTCCCCATAGGCTGACTGATATTCCCTGGAGAGCCATTAGCCTGCTTTAAAGGGAAAGAAAAATGAATCATTATTTAACCTACCTGATGAGTTGTATTTAAAATCCAACAAGTCAGATGTAATAACAGGCAACTCCATCAAAAGTACTTAAAATAAGGGATAACAGTTGATAACATCTGAGCCCATCCTGCCTTGAGAAGATACTGACAGTTAGTCCTGAGGCACTGCCTAAAAGCTGACTCCCTGACCTGGACCACATTGCATTAAACCATAAAAATCTGACCTAAAAAGAAGGTTTTCAGGGTTAAACACATGCAAACAAACTCAAACTCAAGATGATAAACTTCAGTGTGTGTTGGAGGTGTGGAGTTGCAGTGGGATGCATTGAGTGGTCAAGGAAACAGCACAGTTCCTTCCTGGATAAATCAGGCAGCGAATGCTCTCCTGAACCTCAGGAGGATGTTACAAAGCATGACAGACCTCAGCATGGCCATCTTCTGCCTATCTGCAATGCTATGGGAGGTAAGGGAAGAAGGAAAGGGAAGCTGGGACCTGAACAGATGGGCAATACTGGGAAAAGGTCCTTAGCACCAGGGCAGGTGAGCAGCAGCCATTGATCTCCAAGAGATCCAACATAACTCCAAGAATAAGGTAGAGGCAGAAATGGTTCAGACAGAGCAACACTAAAGGGCCTTTAGTTTTATTAGATCAGATTAAACTTGCTCATAGGTAGTATATAAAAGAGGAAAGTGTTTTGTTGTTGACTTTTTATCACCTATTGACTTTCTCTGCTTTTCTAAGGGTAAAGTCACAGTGAGGTTCCTGTCACAAGACCCACAGGCAATCACTCTCCTGAGGAGCACAGGGAGAGCCAACCAAGTCTGTGTGTCCCATTGCATCGCTTCACATTCCCAGCTGAGGGTTGCAGGGGATGTGTGGGGTCCCCCCTGCCCAGCCATCACCCAGCCCATGCCATATCCCTCAGGCTCCCAATGGCACAAGCTGATATTCTCCATTTTGCTCCAATGGAAAAGCTGCACCAATTATTTTCATAATTAGGTGGCTTTTCAAATTAATGCCAGTTCTGCTATGTAATCATGATGAAGATTATGCATTAATCAGCTGTTCCAAGCTGGTTATTAGGCTCTTTAAATAATGATGGGAATGAACATCTCAGAAGGAGAGGCACATAAGCCAGAGGGATGGCAACGTGGGATCTCTGGGAGCAGGGAGCCGCTGCCAAAGGGATGGGGCTCTGCAGATCTGCCCTCAGGAGCAATCCTCAACACCACTGGCAACTGCAGTGGACTGTCCCCATGTATCCAGCACCCAACCCTAGAACCAGAAAGACATTCCTTCTGCCTGTCTGCTCTCTCATTGCCTGCCACTAAATCCAAGGTATTGGGTGGCTGCACAGAAAACTTTTCTGTCAGAAAGCCCTTTATGTCCAGTTGGATGTCTGGAATGGGAATTTATTTGGGATCAACCACCAATAATCCACATACCCAGTCCTTCTGTATTCTGTCGTAATAAGACATGCCCCAAAGCAACCCTGAAAGCTCTGGTTAGGAGAAAGCCTAATGTCAGCTCGTTGGTAATGAATGCCTTATGAACCCAGGTACCACTTCAGGATGATGCTAGAAAACAAGAAATTTCTTGTTAAAATATTCTGGGTGGTGAAGCTTTGACCAGAAAGATGGGGATGAATCTCATGCTCACTTTAGTTTATTGTTTCTGTTATAGTACTGTGTATGAACTTTCTCTGCCCTAAGAAACTTAGATTGAGCTCCAGTATGTGCAAACTTGGATATGGATGAATAATTCAGTGAGAATGAGGCACTTGGACCGTTCTGCTTGGCTCCTGCCTGCACTGCCAGGCATTCTAGATTGAAAACCTGATCAGAAGCGTCTTGCCGAGGATTGCATGGGAATGAAACATGTCCCTAGGTTGAGCATTCCACCTCCTTGTCTTTATTCTTCCCCATTAGCAAAGCTAGCACTGAGATCAATGATTTCTCCTACCAGGGACATGCAGTGAACAGCTCAAACGTTTTGGATGCTTATGAATGCAAATTAATCACCACAATTGCTTCACGATGGGGACACAGATACACAAAGTGTGCAGAGGTAAAGGAGGGAAGTGACTTGCAGGGAAGTCAGAGGCCTCTGCAGCCTCCTTAGGAGCCTGGCTGGGGAAACCTCCGGGCATTGCCAATGTGGTTTGCTCAGCCTATGGCTTGGTTGGGTCCCCAGGAAGATGCACAGAGCATGGGCTGGCTCCTGCCCAATTGGCACTTCTGGCTAACAGCAAGGTGTCACCAAAACTACAGGTAACATCTTCTGGCTCCTATAGGAAGATCACTGCAGCTGCTTGAAAGCTGGGAGAACCAAGTAGACGTCTGCTGTCTGTAACAAAACATCTTAGGACTACCTTAAATCAAATAGGAAGATTTTCCTTCTGCTAATGAACCCAGAGACCATCTGTTACCAATTACACTTGCTTATCTCACTCATCCATTAATTATTTTAGTTTACTTTTTAATAAGATAGAGCAAGGTTTATGTGTCATTCTGTGGTTCTGGAAGGGGCACAGGATGGTGCCTGCATCTCAGGGACAAGGACATGTAATTGCATAACTTATGCCTGCACGGAGTCACTGCAATCAGTGGTTCTCAGTGGGGAGCTGAGGACAAGATTCCCAGACACAGAGCCAAGAAACCCAGTGATGCTGTGACATGAGCTCCTTGCCCTTGGGGAGGTGTAATGGCATTAACAACTCCTGAACACGGGAAAACATGTGCTCAAGATGTGCATTATTGAGCAGATAAGCTTTAGGGGAGGCAAATTCCCAAGTCTCTTCTGGCCTGAGTAAAGAAGCGGGATAACTAAACATGAGGAACAATAAAACATGAAAGGGCACTAAAAATGGCACTAAAAATAGCAAGGAGCAAGCACTGCCTGCCTCCTGCGTGAGGATGTGGGCAAGGCATGGCAGCACCAGCTCCATACCACTGCAACTCCATAGAGCACAAACCTGGAGCATCCCTGCAGCTGAGCAATAAACCCACCTGCACCTCCCAAGTTCTGATCCTGAAGTTCTATGGGAATCCACCCATCTGCCTCATAAGAATTTTCTAAGCCATTAAATTTGTCCCCTTGTGCCCTGCAAAGTTGGCACTTGGAGCACACCCATGGACCAGCACGTAAGAAACCCCGAATGTTTGCACATCTTCATTCCAACCCAGGAATGTCCTGGAGCAAAACCTTGCTCAGCCTGCAAATGTCATAGCTCTCCCCTCGAGTTTTCTTGCCCTCGCTATGTAACGTTATGAATCACACTTTATGTGGCTGAAAGTTGGCTTTGCCTTTTCTTGCAGGAGGAATCTTCGAGTACGCCGATGGTCCCAATACCCAGGTTATGAGCGCTGAGGAACAAGCCTTCAGATTTTCTGCCAATATCATTAACAGGAACAGGACTTTGTTGCCTAACACAACACTGACCTATGACATTCAGAGGATACACTTCCACGACAGCTTTGAAGCAACCAAGAAAGGTAAGAACACAGCACACTTCTCAGCATCCTTGTGGCCATTTATTGAGCAAACAACCAGGGACAGCTCCACTTGAGAGCCAGCAGCTCATTTTGTTCTGCTCTTCCCAGTGCTCTGGATCAGGAGTCCTCCAGGAGCTGACCTTCCAGGGGCATTTTAATATAAGAGGAACAACTATTCTCTTTTCCCCTCTGCACACCTCACAAAACTCCATTCGGTGTTTGCTTCTAATCCAGAGTGAAGGGCTGTAGGCGATGCCTTTATTTGTTCCTGTATCCCTCGCAGTTCTAACATCCACAGTGTAGGTATTCTGTTCTCTTCCTAAAAGTCATGTTTTATGCTCAAATAAGAGCAGCCCACTTGAATTATTGAAGGGGAGGGAAGGAATGAGTCTACCCAGCAAAGGCAATGGGGCTGATGACCTGAAGGCTGAGGGTGCTTCTGCTTGAGGAGAAACAAAACCAGCTGCCAGAGCTCCTGGTTACAATTAGGGCAGCACTGGGGACAGGGAATGTCGGAGTTCACTGATCCTGTCTGGGCCTTTTTAAGATTCATAGAATCTACGGCTAGTTTGGGTTGGAAGGGACCTGAAAGTTCCTCCAGCTCCAACCCCTGCCATGGGCAGGGACACCTTCCATAGAGCAGCTTGCTCCAAGCCCTGTGTCCAACCTG
>JASSUY010030153.1:0-37382 GCA_032466535.1 Forpus xanthops
TAAGGGTGGTGAGGCACTGGAATGGGTTGCCCAGGGAAGTTGTGAATGCTCCATCGCTGGCGGTGTTCAAGGCCAAGCTTGGCAAAGCCTTGGGTAGCGTAGTTTAGTGTGAGGTGTCCCTGCTCACAGCAAGGGGTTGGAACTGGATGATCTTGAGGTCCTTTCCAGCCGTAACTGTTCTATGATTCTATGATTCTGTAATCCATGAGAAACTCAAGCTTCTTAGAAAGGGACTTTTCACAAGGGCATGTAGTGACAAGACAAGGGAGAATTGCTCTAAAATGAAAGAGGGAAGATTTAGATTAGACATGAGAAAGAAGTTGTTCCCTGTGAGGGTGCTGAGGTGCTGGCACGGGTTGCCCAGAGAAGCTGTGGCTGCCCCATCCTTGGCAGTGTTCAAGGCCAGGCTGGACAGGGCTTGGGGCAACCTGGTCTATTGTAAGGTGTCCCTGCCCATGGCGGGGTGTTGGAACTGGATGAGCTTTAAGGTCCTTTCCAACCCAAACCATTCTATAAGTCTGTGATTCTTAAAATGAGACAGGATGATCTCATTTATTTGCGTCAGTTTATACTGGTTCTACATTACAATGTAAAACCCAAGATAAATCTCCCAGAAAATTGTACTGAGGTCATCGTACTGCTCTGCGAGAGGAATCGACACCTTCCTGCTGTGATCCTGTCTTTTGTCAGAGGTGGATGGAGCCCTGATGAGGCATATTGGGACTGACCTGTCAAAGCTACTTCAGTGGCAAAGTAATTTCACTCCTCTCTGGTTGTGAGGAGCTCTGCTGCAGGAGTTCAAGATTGGCAACAGCTTGTGAAACTTAATGATTGTAAAGAACAGGTTTTGGGAATTAGGACATTTATGAAAGTGCCTTGAAATCGGCAAGCTACATGCTCTCTGGCACTGTGTGAGCTGAGCAGATGCCTTGGCTGGGTAACTATGGCTTGATCTAGATGGGCAGCTATCTGCTGCCTCTGTCAATCCGTTTGCATTATTCCCTGTGGGGTTTTTCTGTTTGTTTGGTTTTTTCCTTATCAGGAAGGGGGAAGGGTCAGATCAGAGCAGTAGAGGTTGTCCTTGCCTGCATTCCACGAAATAGTAAACTTCTAGAAGCAGTGGCAGTGTAATGAGAAAAGGAGCTGATTAATGCCTGTGGGCAGGATGGACTGGTGATCCTGAGCATGGCAGTGCTCAGCACTGCGGCATCTGACTTGCGAGTGCTCTCCTTGGAGAAATCAGCAGATCTCATCTCAGGTCACCAGGCAAGCTGGGCCACATGGAGGTGAAAATCAGGCAGTGCTGTTGGGACAGGGGTGCTCTTGAGGCGTTTCCAAGCTTTCCTATGGAAGTTGCTCCAAAAAGTGTGCAAGTGTTTCTCTCAGCCACTGGGTGTTGGGAGGGCAGTCTTCTCTTGTTCAGGCTTGCTAGTTTGTATTGCAGCGAGCTGACACTGATGTGGACATGGCCTGGATCAGCTGAGTGGAGCAGCCCTGACTTTTTAGAAGTGTAAGACCAGGATGGGCATACATGAGACATGGTGACTTGCAAGACCTTTTGGAAGAAGAAAACAAACCTTTCCTTCTTCCCATATGAGCCTAATGTATGCATGGTTTACAGTGCTGAAAGTGTTCCTGCGTGTGCACATGATAATGCTGTCCTGAGGTTAGTGTAGTCCTAACACCTAAAGTCTTGCCGGAAAAAGGTTGTTGTACTGCATCATCATGTGTATGATGTAGATGTCTGTATATATATGTGGGCTTCAATAAGAAATTTATATTTTCATGGGCGCATTGTGACGCTGATGAAGTAAAGAGAGTAAGTGCCTCTGAAGTAAAGTGTTAATAGATAGCTTTCTCATGGAGGCGGTTCACATGCCAGGGTCACAGCTGCATTCATTGGTGCATTAATTTCACCCACCAGGTTTACTTGGAGTTTAAAGTTCATATAAGCTGAGAAAGTGCGTAGATGGATGTCTTGAAATTCCCTCTGTGGCTCTTCATGTTACTAAATTGCAGGGTTAATGAAAAGCATGTAATTGCCAGCTGCTGATAAACTTGGAAGTTTTGAAACAGAACAGAAAGGTCATGGAAATAACAGCATACCAACACAATGCTTAATGTTTATTTTTATTATGGGCTGCCTTTTCAGAATTGCAAATTACCGTTGCAGTTAATACTGTTGTGCAGCATAAAGGCAGAACTGCACTAATCCATCATGTTAAAAAGCTACGGTGCTGCCACTAGCTGAGGAAACCCCCTGACTGGTGCTGGAGGTAAAGCACTTCCAGGGAAGAATCACCCAGAGTTAGATTAGACATGAGAAAGAAGTTCTTCCCTGTGAGAGTGCTGAGGCGCTGGCGTAGGGTGCCCAGAGAAGCTGGGGCTGTGCCATCCTTGGCAGTGTTCAAGGCCAGGTTGGGTGGGACTTGGTGCAACCTGGTCTAGTGTAAGGTGTCCCTGCCTGTGGCAAGGGGTTGGAACTGGATGAGCTTTAAGGTCCTTTCCAACCCAAACCAGTCTGGGATTTTATGGTTCCATTGGGAGTTAACCCAGCCCGCTTGCACACTGCTGCTGGGTCCTGCTTCCTGCCAGCACAGGAGGGAAGGGAGAAGTTTGTTTCTTCAGCAAGTTCATTTTCCTGACCCAGCTCACTGTCACAGGCACACCCTAATGCCAGCACAGGGAGAGGATGGGATCATTTCTTTGAGTGACAGTATTTATTTACAGTACAGAGCAGTGCAGGTCACTTTGTCAGTTTAGTATTTCTCCTAAGCATCCAGGTTTGGCTGCTGTTGTGTGGATACTGCTGTATGGGTCTTACTGACCTGCTACAGATCTCATTGCTGTAATGGGTCTATAAAAACTGCTGCCATTTCTAGGACATGTCCATGCTATACGCAAACCACACAGATAATGTGGCTGCTATGTGAGTGGTGGGAGCTACCTTGTCTTACTAGCAGTGCTAAACCTCCCTATTACATCTGTTTCTTCTGGTTTTCTCATCAAGTAAGGAGCTTCTTACACACCATCTGCTCGGTGTGGTTTATTGCAATTCCAGTGAACTTCAATGAATGTACCTTCGCACTGCTTAAGCAAGGTAATGTCTTAAGAGCTTGTGAGCTGACAGCCACCATGATTTAGGCATCTGCTCCCCACCAGCTATGAGTGCCTCTGTGAGAATGACAACTGTAGTGGTCAGGTGAATGATGTTGCCTCAGGCAGTGCAAAGCTGAGTCTTAGCTCAGACCCCTTTTTACTTGCAGTTGACCCTCCAGTTTCCAGCAGAGGAGCAAAGTATATGGTGGCACTTGTGTGTTAAATTGGTATAATAATGGGTTTTGAGGAGCTTGTTTAGCAAAGTCTATAAAGAATTGGACCCACAGAGCTGAAAACTGAATCCTGTGCTTTTGTTGAAATGTCCCATATTTCTAAATGATGAATCCATGGAATTAAAGAAATTGAAGGCTTAAAGCTTTGCACTGAAGTGCTCTTCTTTCCTCACCTCTAAGCAGACAGCAAGTGTTTGGTCTCATGGCTTGTCCTGTTCCACATGCTGCAGTAGCTACTATAAATGCACATGCACTGAACTGGTGTCTTTTCAGTGCACACAACAGCTCACTGGATCATGCACTCACAACAAAAGTGTCTTCCTGCCTAGACTGGTGGTTTGGAAAGGAGGAGTGTCTTAAGTTGGTGAAGCTTAGGAGTTTATCTGCTCAGCAAGTTATATTCAGGTGTCAGGGGTGGACACATCCTCATGCTTTGAATAGAGCTTTTAAATGGACTGAAATACAGTCTTGACTAAATTGTCATGTCCTTTATCCTGCTCAAGTTGGCCTTGAACTGCAGAGCCTATGCGCAGTCTTGGGTATGGGCTCCAGAAAGCCGTGTGCTCCCTGGCCAGCCAAACAGCCAGCAGAAAACAGATGGGCGAGAACCCAAGTGCATGGGTTTTTTGCACTTGAATTTGTTCATCCTTCTCTCCAAACATCAGTCCATTGTCTGTCAGCCTGTAATGGACTAAGTGAAAGGTGGTTTATGTTCTCAGCATCTGCTAATTGACCTGGCCTGCTCTTATCCGGGGTGGTAGAAGGAGTGGATTGGTCTGGTACAAAATGGAGATAGAGGAGCCAGATTTCCAGGTACTTCGAGGACCACAGAGATAACAGCTAGGTGCTGATTCCTCTGCAAATAGGAGAAGAGATGCTTGATGGTGACTGCTGTCTTGAGGAGGAAGAGATCTGTTGAGTTAGGTATAAAAGATAGGTTTTCCTCTTAGGCTTGCTTAGCTACATCTGGGCAAGTGAACTGGAACTTGATTTTTCAGGGGGTTTGTTTTTTGAAGTATTTAGGCAGCTAATGGTTGTAAGAAGCTGGCCTCTGAAACAAGTCTTAGATAGCACAATGGGAATCCTTGACTGATTCCCAGCCAGTCAAGTCTGTGGCAGCCCACAGGCAAACACTGGATATAGTACCTGCTATGGTTTGGAGAGGTGGCAAATGCAGCTGGAACCCAGCAGTACAGCTCCAGCTGTTCAAGGCAAGGTTGGCTTCACAGTCAGGATTTGCACATCTGCAGGAGGCTGGATTATTTTCTCTCAAGTATGTCATGGGCACAAGATTTCGATGATCCAGAGTCCTTGGCTGGAGTAGACTCCAAGGGATCAACCCAGGCTGGAGGAGGTGGCTTTGTTCTGTGGGTAGCTTGTCCTGTTCCCTTCTCTCCCTACCTCCATGCTGTATTGGCATCTCCAGCTCTGTGTTCAGTGCTTCTTTCTGTGGGCTGCTTACCCCATTTGAGTATTGGATATTCTGTGGCCTGGTCCCAAATTCAAAATGTCTGTTTTCTGGATGGAACAACATGTACTTTCGTGTTACAGCTCATGCTGCTTTCCCCTTGCGGTCTCTGTCAGCAGACGTTTGTGCTTAGATTTACTACACAGAATTCCTTTGCAGGTCAAGTACTTTTTGATGTGTGATTTTCCCCTCAGTACACGCAGTGGTTTAGCCTGTGGCAGGCTGTGGGTCCAGTTCTGCACCCTGCTCAGGGGATTTCAGTAGGAACTGGGCATGCCTGCCTGCAAGCTGAACCCCACATCACATCCGGGCAGCTGCAGGGGATGCAGTTACGGTTCTAGGAACTGTACTGAGCATGAACACGTAGCCAACAGATCATAAATGTGAAAACCCATAATGCTGTTCCTTCACAGCAGTTTAATTTGGGATTTCTATTTGTGGGGGAGCAACAGCAAACAAAACACTAAACCCCAATTAAAAACTCCATGTATGTCTGTTAAAACGGACTTTTGTTATCCTAAAGAGCTATGCAATTACAAGAATGGGTCAGATTGCTTTCCTCCCCCACCCCTCCCCATTTTTGGAAGGAGAAAGTTGGTTTGGGACTTTATAGAATACTGTGTTTTGAGATGGAAACTGAAACGTGTATACTGAGTTATGTACACATCCTGCTGGAACAGAGCACAGTGACAGGAGTTGTCAAAGATGTCAAGTGGCTGATATTGTTGCTTAATTCTAGTTGATGTTACACAATTTTCTATACAAATTAGTGTAACTGATTGTGTAGTGCACGGAGACTGTCATAGCTGACACATAAGAGGTGCAGGCTTGGTGTATGTACATGAGGTTGTATGTTGCAATGCTTATAACTTGAAAATTAGCAACTTTAGTTACAGGCTACGTGCCATACATTAAGAAAGCATATACTAAATTCTACCTTACAGCAAGAAAGCAGAAAACTCAGGGAAGAGCCAGAGACCACATCTGAACACTGTAAAGTGTCTCTAAAAGGTTGGAGAGCTAGTTGTGAGTCTTCTCCTCTCAACTGCCACCTTGGGATTAATGCCTCACAACTTTATCTGCTTTTCTTTCATTCACGTTTCAATTTAGGTCACCCAGTGAAGATACAAGTGCTAAATAAGGGGCCTACCTGGAGTGTAACTGCTGCCAGAACTCAGCAGCTCCTATTGAAGTAGGGAGCACCATCAGTGTTTGCAAGCACCGCTGCACAGACACCCTGTGTCTTTCATACCACATTAGCTGGTATTTACAAAACATAAAGGGAGCAAACCCTGTAATTCCTCCAAGAAAGCTGACTTAACCCCCATTGGTAAATGCTGTTGTGTTGACTGCTGAAATGAACAGCAAGGGTGGAGCAAGTAATTTCTGCCAGGGAAATCTGGGAGCTTGTTGTGTGTGTTTGGCTAGAAGCAGTTACTGGGTCTACGTGCTAGCAGGTATTTGAAATAGACAGTCAGGTGTCTTGGTTCCCACTGCCTGACTTTACATACTTACATGGCAAGCAGGTCCAAACTTCTGGCTCTTCCTTCCATTGCCAGATAACCTCAGGACACAGCACTTCAGAAACCTGGGCTGAGTTTTGTGGGAATGAAAGAAGGAGGATAAGGGTGAGAGTTTGGACAAGCTATTCCATGCCTTATCATCCCCAAATGGACCATTTTCAGATTCTGCTGGGCTGCACCCTGTCTGGCACAGGGACAACCAGCTTTGTGCTGTTCAATGGGAAGGGAAATAGGACGGAAATTAAATTATAAACAAGGCACTATCTGTGCTGTGACAAGCGAAACCTAAACTTTGAGGCAGGACTGTCAGATATCTGCAACTCTCCCCTGCCCCATGATGCCAGATTTTGTCCTTGTTTAGTGGGGAAATATTACATACGTGTTGCTCGGTTTTTAATTCATGTGAAAGTAAGAGTACTCATTGTAGCTTTAATTACAGTCAGTGCATTTAATCCTGCCCTTAAATTTGTTTATATATGCACCTCTAATTACAAGGTTTCAATGACTGAGTTGGAGACGTACAGCAAGGCATTTGGGGATATGTATTCTTAATTACTTCATGGTGATTTCTTCTTTCCTTTTGGTGTTCTCACTTGGGGTCTGAAGCAGCCTTTGGCTGGCTGGAACAGGCACCTTGCTGTTGTCCTAGAGGTTCCCATCTCTCTCCTTGGAGGACATCTCAAGTATCTCCAATGATAGAAGATAGCAACACTCGCCACCTCTTTCCTCCAAAAGCCAGCTAACTTCATTTGTGCATGCTCAACCTGTCACCATTAGCTGCTCCTAAGATGCAGATGTTGAGGAAGTACTAACAAAAGAAAAATGGAAGTAAGACCCAGCACTGCACATCCCTTTCTGGTACTTAATTTCCCAGTCAGAGCTTGAAACTTCCCACCTCTGAGAACAAGGTGGCTGGTTAGGTGCTGAGCTAGAGATACAGTTGTGTTAATTCTGATCAGGTTTTGAAACTATGGTGTGAATTACTGCTGTTCCTTTTGGTATCTCATGCATGTGGGAATGTGGAGTCCATTTGTGAGGCTACTTACGATTGGATGCTTGGTATTTACTTGATACTTGGCTATAGAGGTACAATAGACACTAAAACTACAATCACAGGTATCCAGTGTTACAGATATTAGTGCCTCACGCTTCATTTTACTTCATGCATGAAAAGGCTGCTTAATTCCGGCTGTCTGCCATCCCAGGGCCCTGTGCTCAGTCTGTGATGGCAATGTATGGTTTTAATTTAGCTAAAATAATTCAGTTTGACTTGCCTCTCCTTTAATTTGGCATCATACAGTGGTGTGTAAAAAAAATAAATCTTGAACACATTTCTCCCCTCATTTGACATACGTATAAAATAACTATGTCTATAGGGAGGCTTAAAATTAGGCAGGAAAAGCACACTAGGCCTTGTACCATGCTCTTTCCACTTAGTGCTGTGCTACAGCTCAACGTCCCTAGGCTTCTCTAAGCACTGTAGTTGTGTCCCCCCCTTTCTTTTTTAAGATCCTTCCTGTTGGCAGCTGTCCTGAGACACGATGTTCTTGCTTAGCATTTTGATGTGGGGAAGCAGTCTGATAATTAAAGCCGGTTTGAAGCCACGAGCTGATTTGTAAGCAGTGACTTGCTCTGGGGTGTTGTCAGTTGATAAACGTGTAGTTCATACGCACAGAGCCACACTGCACCTTGTGCCTGATGCACCATGTGAGAGGAACATACATGCTCCCAGGAGCCAGTTATGAGGGAGACTGACTGCATCCTCTTCAACCATCTTTTGGTGAATGGTTAAATTGTGGAAAATGATAGTTACCCTCCTGTTCTCCTCGGGGTGTAAACCCAGTGCAAGCCCGTAGTTGTTATGCAGCTTTGCCTTGTTTAAATAAATGCAGTTCTTTTTGACCTGCATTCTTAAGTCCTTAACCAGTTACTTTCACAAGTACTGGGAACTGTGGTGAACGAAAGCACACCTATTGCAGCACTGCAGACTGATGCCTTGGGTTTGGATTTGCTGTGTGCAAATTGCTTTGTGGTGTTACACCGCTGGCGAGCACCAAAGTGTTACCACACTCATGTCAGTGGTGGCAAGTCCTAATCCACCCTTGGGGGTTTATCAGGCAGTGTGTGTAAGTACATGTGTACATCTGTGTAACTTCCAAGTGGGAATTAAAACTGCTTGATTCAATAATAGCACATCTTTCAATGGCACTTGCCATATCCAACTGGGTCTGAGGTAACAAAGTCTTATGTCTCCCTGCAGTGTAATCTAAGAAACTCAAGTGCCAGTAGGACAGATGGGCTTGAGAGGCCTAATTTAGGACTACTAAGTTGCAGTGTGTGTATTTTAATATGAGAAACAAATGGGTGGAAGTCGGGATGAATGAAGTGTTAAATAAGTTTATTAAAAGCGTGGCTGATTATTTTTGGGTGGACTCTGTTTTCAAGTGTCTGCAATGGTGTTTCCATCACTTGTGTATTTACCCACAAGGTTCTGTGGTTCATCTGCCTGTATGAGGTAGGCAGTGGGTGATGCTGAGTTTGTGGTATAAGGCGATACCTCTCTAGCTGTTGCTTAACAGCATTTGAGAGGTAAATGTTAAATGGCAATCAGTAGATATTAGGGCTAAAAATAGAAGACACTTGAAACATAAATGTCTTTTTTTTTATGGATGTAGGAATTGTTCATATTTGTCTGACACAGATTTTGAAGGTTTAAAATACAGAAAACTGTTCTTTATAAATGAGCAGGACCTGAAGGCTGAAATACTAAAATACAGGTTGGAATCCCCTCTTTATTTGCAGAGGAAAAGAAATCCATGCAAGAGCAAAAATGTGGTGTGGGGGATTCAGCTGTTTCCATAATGTTTGGTTTCTGTTGCCTCAGATTCTTGCAAGGTCAGAGATCTTATTGCCTCTGGTCAAAGGATGGATAATTCTACACATGTAAGTTTGAGATGGTCACCATCCAGGAAAGACAGCTGCCATTGTGTTTGCTTGTAAATTCCTATTGGCATTTTTTGTGAAGCACATCTCAAACATCTGCACATTACTGTTGCTTATGGCCAGGACCTGAGAAGGGCTGTTGAATCTTTCACAGCTGCTCTTAAAGAAGAGCACCTTAAGCTGGTGGGATGGCTGAAGCCTGGGGAAAGCTGTGAGGACAAGCCTGGCTGCAGGGAGGACCCTGGAAAGAAACAAGGAGAGATGATGAAGGTAGTCAGATGTTGGTCCTGCAGCTGTCAGTACTGCAGAGCCTGATGCCGTGGTTCCCGAGCAGTTAAAACAGATACCGGGTAGAGCTGCTGGTGTCCTTGTGCATTGCCCTGCACAAACACTCCGGAGTGCCCACCTCAAGCCCATGAAGGAAAAGGACTGTTTGGAAACCGACCACTGTATGTTGGTGTTGTCTTGCTGGGCTGGTCTGCCTGCAGTTCAGGCACCTGGATGAGCTTGTGGTGGGCTAGCACTGGGGACATGGTGTCACACCTCTGGTAGCTCGTGCTCACTCTGCAGCAGGAGGAGAACAATATGGGAACAGGCACTAATATACCACAGAGCTTTTGTTCTGCAGTAAATTGTGACTCTGGGACCATCATCAGTCTGTCTGCCTGCTTCTGCTGTCAGATACACTCCTGAGGGGACAGCACACAGACAGTCTGGCCATCCACCAGATGTTAAGGCTCCAGTCAGCTGTCTTGCATTGGCGTTGTCCAGGATGCTTTACAGGGTCATTCCAGCCCAAAGCAGGCCTCAGGAGTTGCTGTCATTTGCCTGTCTTAGCTATTGCTGCTGGCTTATGGCGGTACATGAGCCACCACAGCTCACCCTCTGGTGGGAGCTGGAGCTCAGTGAACATCAAAGTTGACCTGAAGGCATTTTGAGAGTGAAGAAATGTTGATGTTGCCCAGTGTTTGTAATACACGACAGGCAGCTGTCACTGCACTCAACAGGGAGCTACTGGAGGAACAGGGAAAAGAGGCTGAGGGGAAGAGGGCAGTAAAGGAAGCAAGTTCTGCCGGGCATCCCCTCTCTTGGGAATCAGCAGCTTCCCTCTCGTAGACCAGCTGGTATTCACCTGTCCTCAGCTTCCATCCCAGCCAGCTTCCTCTGCACTGCTGCCAGGAGGCTTACCTGGCCAAAACCATATGGATCTGTGGTGCTGCAGGTACTTCCCTTAACTTATGTTTGCTGAAAGATGTAGGAATAAGTTCTGGTTTCATGCATGTATTCTAAAACATGAACAAGCCACAAATTTTGTATGGTAAAAGGCAAAAGATAAAGTGTGGAAAGTTGGCTCAGCAAGTGGGCTGAAGTGGGACTAAGTGAAAGTAAATAAAATGCACAGTGAATGCTGCAGTGTGCATTTATATATAGTGAAATAGAGAGCTTAAATCTTTTTCTGGGTGATAAAATACACAAAACACTGAAATGGCAAGCTGTGAAACAGGCAGCAGAGGTTTCCTTCTGTCTTGATTAACGTTAGGAGCAGCACCAGGCATTTCTGAGCAGCATTCACATGAAAACTTGCAGATGACCAAGTACACAGCAGCACTGGCTCTCTGAAAGCTACCGATGCTAAGATAAACTTGCAGGTATTCCCTTTGTAGGCAGCTGATGTCTTGTGTTTGGGTACTTCAGAGGTACCCCAAGAGCTCCAGCTACCTGGCTGCTAAAGCTGTCAGGCTGGTTTCAGTTCAGCAAAAGACATGCACCAGAAATACTCAGCACACTGAAAATGCATGTAGAGAATGAAACTCCTAGTTTATACTAAAGTAGATACAGCAGGTGGTTGCACTGCTTGTAGGGCTGTTGCATTTAATTCCCAAACAATCACTGCAATTATGCACTCACAGCTTTTTCTGCCTGTTGGGTACCACTGTGCCTTCCTTGGCTGTCCTGCTCAGTTTAGTTACAGAGGCCATGTGGAACAAACCGTTGATGAATCCCTGACCTGCAGCACAAACTGCAGAATCTTTTTCTTACTGTGGAAAAACAATGGCATCTATCAGAGAGCACAGGAGTTCAGATTATCTTTTCTGGGATAATAAAAAGCCAAGAGCTTTGCTGTAAGGGCACTAGTGGATGTTCAGGTTTGACTCTTGAGGCACTCGGCTGTGAGCAAGCATTTCACACATCTCAGAGCAGTCGGCACATTGGGTGCCTTGGTATGGTACAGTGCTTTAATACCAAGAGGTTTTCTTTCCTTTTCACTAAAGCAAATTGGTTGTGTAGCTGAAATAGATGGTGCAGCTCAAGTATAAGCTAGAGCCTCTTTTTGGGGAAAAAAAAAAGCATTTTAGGTATATTTTGTAGATTAGAAAGTTTTAGAAGTGTTTCTGATTGAAATAAATATAGAAGAGAGCATTTTATACTGCAGTGTTGATATCTTCCATCGTATTTAATATTTTGCTGAAGATATGTTAAATTCTGTCTGGCTCATTAATAAATAGGTTTCTTTAGAACCATTTTTATATGATTGAATTTCTGTGATTTCTTAAGATGGAACTTTTTATGTAATCTCTTTAAATACCCTTGTAAACAAATGTCTCTTAATTCATACAGAATCATATCTGGTAGCTTATGAAAAGTACTGTAGAGCTGTAAATATGTCATGACACTTACTTCGGAAAGCATTAGCTTGAGGAGTGAGGCAAGCTTGAGTAGCAACTTCTACTAAGCAGTGGGGGATATAAGTACATGTTTACCTACGTTATATGTATGGCCATGATATCCAGGAATATACAAAACAGTATGAACACATCTCATTTTCAGTACCATTGAAGCCACTTGCAGCCAAATTCTGTCATTGCTCAAGGGTGTGACTGTGCACAAAATGAAAGGGACTGAAGCCCTAAGAGATGCTGCCTTGCTGTAGGAAGAAAGGGTTGGTATTGGAGTTGGAAGGCACAGTTCCTCTCTCTGATTTTACCTTGGTGCAGGTGAATCCTGCAATCACAGCGGGGAAGTTGTTGCTTCTGGTCTGCATTTCTTAAAGACTTAGACATAATGATGAGTTTATGAATAATGATACTGTCTGTGTTCATGTCAGAGAATCATGAGCTGCTGCGTGCTGATTCTCTGTCTCTAAAACTTGACTGCTCCCTGTACACAGGTATTTGCATTTCATAAATGAAACTGTGAAGAATCTTCCTGTAAAAACATGAGTGTTTTGCTATTGCAGTTAGCTCACTTCTGTATTTTATGCTGAATTTCACGTCCATTAGGGAGATAAAATCACCTTTCTTTATGGAGAAAGCTCAACCATTAGTTAACTGCAGGGGCCTCTAACCAGAGTTGTGGGCTCAGAAGAGGCTGTTTTGGTTCACAACGTACCTGGACAACATCTGACTCCAGAAGTGAATTTTTGGTGCAGAGATTCTTCTCTGACTTTATCCTATGCATATTAATAAGCTAGATTACATAGTCGTTCTGCATCAATGACAAACTGCTTTAGATTTAAACCTTTGCGTATTGACTTCATTGCACAGCACTGTGATCAGGATAGGTTTGAATGTGGGGGAAGAATATGAAACAAGAGAGAAGGAATCTGAAATGCTTTGGTAAGCCTGTCCAGTCTGTAATAATATGTCTTCTCCTAGATTCATTTCAAATGAGTTTATGTTCTTTGAAGTGGGGATTGGTTTGCATTAAACTTTTACTGAATTTACCTTAAGATAGGGTCAGAGGGTGTCTGGTTTTTGTACTGAAATGGTTAATGTACAGAAATTAGTAATTTTTAGGTTTTGAATCTATTTCAGATCTGTTGTTGTCACTAGTGTGGCTTGAGGTGATTGCATTTTCAATGTCATCGGAGCATTTGATGTACAGTGTCCTGTCCTTTTCAGAATATCACCAAGCAAGTATATGTAGCAGTTGGTTCGAGAGTATGTCAACCAGTACACAGAGCTGGTTCAGTACAGTAAATGTGGGACATATGAAATAGGGACATGTTCAGCCATGTAAGCAGAAAAATGCATTAAAGCATCTTGCAGAAAGCACAGTGAGGGCCATCTTGTGAAGCAAGCATTGTTCCATGCCCATATATGCATTGGTGGTGGCCTATGGAGCGAGAGGTGTGTTGGGCTGTGGGTGTTGAAGCAACGGCACCCAGCCTAACCCAGCCATCTTCGGCTTGAGCCAGCATGAAGGGAAATTCAGAGCATGCAGTATGGTAATATGGACTTCTAGTGCCTTTCTGTGCTTTTCCTTACTGCCTAGCAGCTGGAGATGCTGCAGCCCTGGGATGTCTCCCAGTATGGCTAGGAGTGCTCCATGTCTTAACAGGGCAGTTTGCTAGTAGGAGGGAATGGGTGCAGACCAGAAAGAGTTGTTTGGGGGCTTCCCATGGGATGACAGACTTTGCCAATAGAGTTGCTCTTTCCCTTTTACAGCCAGCTTTGGGCCAACAGAATGGGTACACCTTAAGGTCCTTTCCAATCATAACCATTCTGTGATCCTGTGTGAGAGGGTCATTCTTCTGATTTGTTGGTGCTGTGAACGAGGGGTGTGAACATCACCTTGAGGATGTGCAAACTGAATGCTTGTCATGAATTTGACTTCTCTCTAGTGAGTTTTATGTTCTTGTCTGCAGTCGTTGACAGATGAGCATGGCCCTTTTGATTCTTTCCACAAACGATCTCTGGCAGTCAGCAGCACAATGTCAGAAGTGGAGCTCTTGTTTATGCCTTTGAGTGCAGCCTCAAGGAAATGCTTACCCTGTGCTACCTCCCATAAACACATGGAAGGCTGTCCCAGCTTTGTCTGCATGGTTTGCCCAGCCAGAGTTGCAGGATTGACATGCACATGCTTCACTTGAGTAAGAAGCTGTCAGCCCATATCACGAGTGTCCATGGCCATTTAATATTGCCAGGGCCTACCTGAAACATGCCATGCTAAGGACTACACAGCTTGTTTTAGATGTGCACTTTGCTTTTCCAGCTGGGTTTGCACAGATCAGTGGCCTCCAAATAGTGTCTCTAGATTTATACTTGAATGGTTCTAGAGCCTTAGTTACTGTCAAAAAGCTGTTCAGCTACTGCCTGAACAACTGTCTGCTGTCTGACTAGCTGCAGGCCGCTTCCATCTGCTGTGCTGGACCTAAAAAACCCTTAGAAAGCCCCTGTGGAAGGACTTCATGGGGATCAGGTCACTCCACAACCTGCCAGCACTGGATCAGTCAGACTGGCACAGATTTAAGTCATGCAATTGGGGGTGCTTTGCTGTTGCATGCATGGGAGCAATTTGGGTTTCTGTGATAACAGAAATGTTGATGGGAGTGAATGTCTATGGCTTTGTCTGGGTAAGCGTTTAAAAACCCTCAAGGGCTGCACTTCCACAGCCCTAATGGGCAACCTATTCTGGTTGTGCACCACTGCCCTAGTAAAAAAAAATTCCTTCCTAATGTCCATCCGGAACCTCTCAATTCACAGCCATTGCCTCTTGTTCTATTATTTCTATTATTTGGCCCCACTAAGAAGTATTTTGTTCCCATTGCAACACCCATCAAGTGGTTGTAGGAATTTCTTGGAATTGTTGTAGTTTCCTTGGAATGAAAATTATCCAGTGTGAACAATAGGGGGGTTTGTTTCTTCTTTTTCCCTTCTGCATCTTAGTATTGCGTTTCTTGGTGCACTGAAATGGATTTGCATTTGGGATTTCATACATATGGAGAAGCTTATTGACCATTATTGAATAAACTCATTTAACACAGTTTCAAAATTGATTAGGGTCAAAGAACTTAATATACTTTTTTTGCATGGCAGCGTTTTCTGAGGATGTGGTGAACCGTAGCTCACTGCCTTGCATTGCTCCTGCCTTTTTGCAGCCAAGCCCTGGAGCAAACTGGAGTTTCTGAGGACTTAAAATGAACTTCTAGTGGGTGCCCTTGTACTACAGGGAAGTTCCTAACACCACTGTTCAATTGCTGCATTGCCACCACACTGTGGGACTCCAGGGTTCATTTTGCTCTTGGTTCTCAAACATGTGCCAATATTGCCCATTAGGGTTTACATGGATTCAAAACCAGATCAAAGCATTTCCACCTGGTAGCCATTGCGTTTGTAGTCAGCAAGATGCTTTCTGCTTTATATTTATGGGTGAACCACCCAACTGCTCCTAGACATGGCCACTGCCATGGAACACTGACCCAATCTATGGGCTTAGTTATTCGTTTTTATTAAGCATTAGAAGAGCTGTAATGCAGATTTATGGGACCATGTGAGCTTGCTACTGGAGAAACAGTGAACCCTTGAGCATCTGAAACCCCTTCATCATCTGGCACAAAGGAAAATGTGATAGATCAGAGACGGGTCATGCATGCACCTCTTCCTATGTGTGGGGCTGCACCTGAAACAGCTGCAGGCTTGAGGACTCAGATTCTGGATGGCTGTTTTTCTTGGATCCTGACCTTCCCTGGTGAATACAGCACCAGTGACGAGGGGGATGTTTCTGTGCATCCACGTGAGGTAAGGGCCCTCTTCTCCAGGTACCACTGTCCTGACCTGACACCATCCTTGTGTGGGTGAAGGTGTGACAGGCAGGTTTTGAAGCCAGAGCAGAGTGTAATTACCCAACTTCAACCACACTTCATGCACTGAGATCGTTGCCCCGTTGCTCTGAGACCAGGCTACTGGGTTGGTTTTTTCTTGCTTATTTTCCAGATGGAGTTTAAGGCATGAGCTGCAAAACACAAAGCAGCTCCAGCCACGATTACCTCTGTGCCTTTCCCTCCTCCAGTGGGCAGCTGAGGAAAAGCAAAAGCTGCCAGGTCCCTGCAGAAAAAGAGAGAAATTAGTGCTGGCAGAGTCTGTATGCGACAACTTATCTGCTGTGGAGCTGGAGTCCCGTGTTCCTGCTGGTGTGATCTGTTAACACAACGTGCCTGGAATGTTTTCTTACATTCTTACACTTCTTTTGCGATGTGCTAAATGAAAGACGCGGGGATATTTACTCCAGCACCGCAGGAATTGTGTGGGCTGGTTTTCTGCTTTTTACATCCACAATCTATGCCATCGATCACGCTGCTTGTTGTGTTTCAATATATGAGTTAGGCACATAAACATGCCTGCACTTACGTAAAGAGCTGCATAAAGCTGGTGATTTATAACCTTTAATGGATTCATAGGTGCTGAGTAATTAAATGTAAGCTCCCATTAAAAAGAAAACAAACATGAAGTTAGAACAGGGCTTTTAGCAAGTGTGTTTATTGCATTTAATGCTATCAATTGCTAGTGCTGAGAATGCCTTAAACCAATGTTTTAATACTATGCTTTTCAGTTCCTCTCACTGGTCAGTTAAAATGCTTTCCTTAGTGTCCGTCCTGTGATGTTCCTCTCCTGTGGAGTCCTGGTTGGCAGGTAACGTAAAAGAATTAGTGCTTTAAAACTACTCACAGCCGGTGCCCTCTGCACCCTGGAAATGATTCTGTTAACTTCCCAGTTGATGGTAAGGAAGTGCACCGACTCCTTATGTTCTCCCTGCAGTAAGCAGGCTTCCTTCAAACACCAATAGAGGCAGAGAAGTTGAGTATGTAGCTTAGCTTCATTAACGTTCTCCAGGATTAATATTAAGTAGATCAACAGTTCTGTTTATTCTCTGTTAGACTTTTAATTACTCCAAGTATATTGAGCATTCCATTTCCATGTATTTAACTCTCTGCTTACTGCTTGGATATTATTCTTGTCCTCTTCTCTGCCACATCCTCCTTCATCTTCAGTCCCCACTCTCTTGTCAGCTGTCTAAATACAGTTGCATCCAAGTTGTGCTGAGTGACACAGATGATTGCATGTGTCTTTAGAGACCATTTAAAAACTAAAAGATTATCTCGATTTAGTCCTGGAGCAAGTTCAGGTGGCTGTTGGGTGCCAGAGCCCCAGAAACAAACATCTACCTGATTCGGATTTTCTGTATAAATACCTATATTCCCTACTTCTGGCATTTTGCTGTTTTAAAGCTCATTGTCCCAGTAGCAGCCACAAGGCACCTGTGAACTGATGGGGCTGTTTTTCTGCATATTTATCCCAGTCTTTGTTGCTGTTTTTTCAATAACAGCATTTAGGTGGTGAAGTTGAGAGTCTTGCAGTTATAAACCAACCACAGGCCACAACAAAAAGCCTGTCATCAGTTTTCTCTTGAGAAACACATTTTCACCAATAATTCCTTTTTTCCCTGAGTGGCTTGAAGACAGAATGAGTGATTTCATAGAACTGCTCTTTGGTTTCCTACCTGATACACTCCTGATTCACAGGCAGCCAGAACGAAACATGTGAGTGTGTAGTCATTACTGTAGTTTAATTAGATTTTGTTTTGCTTTGGGTATTTTCCCCATTAATTCTCAAGTGGTTGTCACGTTACACTGGTCATTGCAATTACACATGTAACTTGTCGTTCAGGGTGTATTAAATCCTCTGCATTTCAAACTGTGCTGCTGGATTCTGGTTCTGAACTGGTTGTTCAACAGAAGGCTCATTTTTAGTAGAAGCATTACATTTCCTGCAAAGTGTGTTTCCTTCATGCAGCATCAAGCAGATTTGAACAAGATGTTTGTTCATCTCACACTTGTGATCTACTTCTCTTGTTATTACTCTTTTGTGGGGGGTGTTGGTATGCTCCAGGTCATTGCTTTGTTCAGGCTGTAACAGGCTGGAAGAAAGGAAGATATTAGACATGTTGCTCATATAAGCGCTTCTGCATCCATTTCTATCCCATTGCAAAACGGTGTGGATCAGGGTATTACAACCAGGAGAGTTTCTTCTGGATTTAGGTGTAGAAGTGCTCTCACAGTGTTGTCTGGTTTGCCATTGCCTTGCTTCAGGTAGTTGAAGCCACTGTTTCACCGACCCAGCGTCCTTCTCAAAGACAGTCAACGTTTGGGAACCAAGCATCTGTGGAAATAACCGCTTTGCTGACGCTCTTTTTATTGATAGATTTAATGTCATTAGTAAAGGAGAGATTGTTGAGAGTAGTAGTAGTGATACTTGCAAGGGAGTAACAGAGAAAGAGAACCCAAAATGGCTGGACATGTTTTCTCCTGTGTGTTGATAATAAAGGTTTTCATGGCTGCACAGTGAGAGAAGCATCATCTCCTTGTCAGGGGAAATGTGGCTCAGGATGGGAGGAGAAGGGGCATTAGGACCCTCCCTGTTACAGTGCATTGATAAACCATGTCTGGAAGCAGAGCTGCATGCATGCCCTTGTCTTGTGTACCACGAGTGTGTCTATTGCATTGGGAAGGGCTAATGAGGGAGAGGGAAATTGGGGTCTGCAGCCCCCCTGCTCCCTCTCACAGCTCTGTCTCTGATGGCAAAAATCACTGTTGTGGTGAAGTCCCAGTTTTCCTTCCTTACCCACTATAGGCTCAGTGTGCAACCTTGCCTGGATTGCTCACACCTTCCCCCTTCGTTAAGATGGGACTACCCATACTGAGCAGACAACTTTGCAGTATAGGTATGAACCTGCTATCTGCATGTGCTGAGCAGTGTTAACTGTGTTTCAAGTGACCTTTAGGTCTGAAGCTTTGCCAAAGGGAGGGGAAAGGAAGCCACCATTGAATCGAGTTGTGCATAGAGCTCCTGCAAACAGATGGTGTTTGCATATAGGATATGCTGTTCGGGTGCAACTTCACTACAATGCTCTTCATTTTTAATCATTTCAGGCGGGCTAAACTCCGGCTATATTTGGAACAGCTAAAACAGCTCGTGCCGCTTGGGCCGGACAGCACCAGGCACACCACTCTAAGTCTGTTGAAAAGAGCCAAGATGCATATCAAGGTAAAAACATTCATTTATACTTTTATTTCTTTTAAAGCAGAATCTTCCAGAATCCATAGAGAGAAAACTAATTTTCACACAAATCTGTACCCATATGTCTGATCTTCTGGGTATATTGGCCTTTATTAGTTGCAAGGATTTCAGGCACAGCATTAGGGGTTTGCAATTTGCCTGCAGTCTCAGATGTATAAAACAGTGATTTATGCGATTTCTGCTTAGTTACTAGTAGTTTACATTCAGTTTTATATATGTATCAGAGCTGTCCTTTGATTAATATATCTATTTTTAATAACTAAGTAAAGTAGCATTGTACTGCACTGATTTCAATGTAAAAAGCCAGATCTATTCGTGATAAATAATCTAATGGAGTCAAAGGGATTATAGCTACCTGGAAGCCCTATCCCCATCCTACATCTTAACGATCAGATCCTGGAGCATTTTGTCGTCATTTAAAAGAAGTCAGAAATGAAATCCACTCTTCTGTTTGTTGCCTCTCCCTTGCATGGGTGAAACAAGAGTAGCACAAAACCCAAAATCTCTCCTGTGATGCAGCAGCAGCACAGGTTATAAACTGGCACAGGTAAGTTCCAAAGGAATTATTCCGCAGGCCTCCTCTTTCAAAGGCACCTTCACTCCCATTTTCATTGTCATTGTCTTCAGGAGACCAGGGTTCTATGCAGAAAAAAATAAGTATTGAAATGTAAAAGTTAACAGGGTTTTGCTGCCGTGTCCAAGGCTGGCACTTTTTCAGTGTTACAGGGAAACAGGTCAAGAGGTGTCAGGAGAGGTGAAACACTGCTGGTGATGATGGCGTATGTTGGAGATCAGCCTGCGGTCGCACCGCATTGAGATCCACTGCAGTCGCAGAAACGGGTGTGATTCAGATGAAGAATTAAAGATTAATTTAAGGAAAACCATTCCTGTGAACAACTTTGCTGAGCTCTCAGAAGCAGATTGACTCCAGCTGGGCAAGCCCTGGGTTTACCATTTGAGATTGCAACCTCTTGTTTATAATCGAGGCTAACATGCGTGAAAGGCACTGCATGTGGGTTTTGTCTCGGGCTGCCCCCCTGTCATGGGCTTATGCATACAAATTGAAGAACTGTTTTTACAAGTGGCAAGTGTGAGAGATTAGCCATGTAGTCACCCTGTCAGCTGCTGATAAAAACAGCTCGGAGCAGATTCTTTCCAAGTCTGTCGTGCTCGGTACAAAGTACTTATTCTCCTGAACACTGAGGCTGAAGTTTAACTTTCTCTTTGAGATTTTAACTGAACCTGCCCTAACTGGGGAGCCCCTTAATTGTTCCCCTTCGTCAGGCAAGCTGCCTCCCCACTGCATCACCAGAGCATGGCAGTGCTTCTCTGCCATTTCAAATACAGTCGTTAGCTTTGAACTTTTCACACATTCACCCTGCCCATATATTGCAGCTTGCCCTGAAAAATCAGATGGTTTTGAGTCTCCTGGATCTGAATCACTGAGTTCATTCCTAAAATAGTTGTTAAAGTTTGGGATTGCAGCCAGGAAAATGCAGGAAAAGGAAATCTGATCAATTGGGCACAGTTGGTTTGTTATGTACGTGGATGTACCAACCCTTTTTCTTATTGTGTATCCACATGTGATGTGCATCTGCAGAGGGTATTGCCTGGGAGGGGGCTTAACACGAGGCTACAGAAGTTAGATTTCATTCAGCCAGGAAACTGCTCTGTTCAATTGTGTCAATTAGGGCTTTTCCCAGAGATAAATACTTCTGCTCTGGGGCTGGCATTAGAACAGCCAGATCTCTGAAATGGGTTTGGTTGTGGTTTGCTGTGCACCGTGTCCCCTGCTCTCCTAAGGAAACACAGCAGAGGTTCACTCAGCAGGGAGGGACTGGCAGCAGCTGTGCTCACTCTCTGCACATCTCCTAAATCTCAGTGTCCTGTAAGCACAGCTCAAGCAGAAGTAGGGTCTTTCTGACAACTGCTTTTGCTGCTACAACATGTAGTTCATTTCATTGGTTAGATAATTCTGTTAAATAGTATGAGGCGTTTTGATTTCTGCGTCCTTCCTGCTCTTGATCCCATCATACTCATTCTGCTTTCTTCACTAATTATAATTTCTTTTAAATGGCTGTCAGTGATTTGGAAGAGGGTTCAGTTGAAATCCTAAACCACACTATTTCTGTTACTGCATTTGGAGCAACAGTGCAGCACATCTTACCTGGTGTGAAATACTCTATTTCCATAACTAATACTGTCTTTTACTCAAGCAGAGGGGAGATTTTAGGTACATGTGTGGAAGGAACCTTTCACAGGCTGTTTGCTGAGAAGTTTTGGATTAATACCACTGATTTTGTAGGACATTATCACCGAATTATCATACTTGCTCTGCTGCAGTTCAAGGAAGGAAAAAAAGAAGGCAAGAATAAAGAGAATTGTTAGTAAATCCCTGCTCCTGTATATAATTAATAGTGCTTATTGTTAATGAAGCTTTTCAAATGTTAAAAATTTCCATGGCCTGCGGTAGGAGGGAGAGCGTTCATTCGGGAGGCTGCAGTGATTCCTGCATGGTGATAAGCCTCTTATGTCACCTACAGAGGCGTTATGTTCTAACTGAAACCTGAGCTACACTCCAGTTATCAGAGATGGTGCCAGCTTTGCCTGACAAAGTGATTTAAAGAATTCCCACAACCAAGGCAACAGTGATTTGGCCTTAACTGAGGAGTGGCTGCTGGTGGCGAGAGAATCGCTGAGGGATGCTGGCATTCTTTTTCCCCATATATTCTTGTATCTTATTGTGAAATTCAGCTCTGGCCCAGCCTGCTTAAACTGTACTGAGCTCTGTAACGTAATTTAACAAAAAAAGTAAATTTAATTTAAATTTAGAATTAATGAAAACATTTAAACTGCTTTAAAATGACTGCCAGGTTGCGCGGAGTCTTGGGCGATATGGTCTAGAGTGAGGCATCCCTGCCCATGGCAGGGGGCTGGAACTAGGTGGTCCTTTCCAACCCAAACCATTCTATGATTATATGGTTCTGTGATACTGTCCTTGAGCAGATTTTCCGTTACTTGGGGTCTGACATAGTCAAACCTGTCAGCTCACTGTCTTTCTTCTCCCTTTCAGAAATTGGAAGAACAGGATCGAAAAGCTCTAAATATTAAAGAACAATTACAGCGGGAGCACCGCTACCTCAAGCGCCGGTTGGAGCAGCTATCCGTGCAGGGCATGGAGCGCATCCGCACTGACAGTATGGGATCAACAATATCCACTGACTCTGAACAAGGTAATTGAACGAGGGCCTCCCAGAGGGACTTGCAGGAGCTCGCAGGAAAAGGAGAGCAGGGAAGCAAGAAAGCATTTAGAACTAAATCCAGGGTTTCAGCAAAACCCTCACAAAATAGTTACGTTGTGTGCTTTGCAGGATAAAAACTTCCTGCATCTTTTTTACATGCTTTGGGAAAGGTCCTCTGAGCAGTTGTGAAGCATTGGTACTGCTTGGATTTTAAAGGTGGCTACGCTGCATGTGGGTTTGCCAGGTTTTTGAACAGTTACTGTTTAATGTTCTGAATTTTTAGTGCAATTATTACAAAGGCTGGAATAATATCTTTTTCTTGGGGGGAAAAAAAGATCTTATTGGTCTCAATACATATGTGTGAATAAGTGAATTCCACATCATTTCTTATGATACTTTAAAGTATTTTCTCTGTATCAGTCACCAAGTGTTTCTACATTTGGCTGTCATTGAGGACAGAGCTCTTCAAGCTGCGTGTCACCATCCATTATTTCATGATGGGGAGCGTTTCTGTGCCTGAGCACCTGCGCAGGCTGACTGTGTCAGGGCTGAGGTGGTGAGTTGTGGGTCAGGGTGTAGCTCCCGGTGCACAGATGGCTGCAGTGCAGTCACTGCCAACGACACCTGTGTTGGTTGGAGTTGCCATGAGCTGCAGTGCCACAGCCTTGGAGGGTTGGGGTGTTTTATAATGAATGTCTGTGCACAGGTTGGAACAGTTCTGGGACAGCATCTGGTGTTGATGTCATGCAGTATATTTATGTGGATGAAGACAGAAGGGATTTTAATTCTCTGGTGGACAAGATCATCCTTTCCCCGGGAATTACTGTTCCAGTTCTTTCTGTTAATTACAGAAAATGAAGTATGATTCAGGTTTCACCTGAACACTGATTGACACAGGCCCGTGATTACTTGCTACAGCTGCTGCCTTTCTAAAAGTGTGCCTTCTTGTGTTCTCTTTAGAAGTAGACATTGAAGGAATGGAGTTTACTCCAGGTGAAATGGACAGTATTGGAAGTGCCAGTGATGCTGAAGACCACTACAGTTTGCAAAGCGGTTCGAGTGACGGAGGCTACACACATTCCCGCAGACTGAATGCCAGGCTCTCATAGTGCCTGAGTTCCCCGCTCAACTCAGGACCATCTGACTGAAGCACTTATATGAATATTCCAGAGGTGTCAACTGCCACTCTTCCGGGAAACCCCAACCACAGTACTCTGACATGGAGGTTTCTTAACCCACGGTTCCCTGCACTGTAACCACAATATTAGATATTGTAAATCATGGGTTTGCTGCAGAGAACTGTGGTTAGGTACAGTTGTGACTTAAAGCTAGCTTGATGTAGCCATACTGCAAATTAAAGGAAATAAATTATGTCATTCCGTTCAAGAAGTATTAAATTCAACCTGTTGGAAGCATGGCGTGAGGGAGTTTGACAGTTATTTTGATTTTTGCAGAAACCATTTTCAAACATGGAAGAATAAACGGAACCTACAACGTGTTAATGGTTCAGAGAGGTGAAACCCTAAACTACTTGTGGTATTTTTTCATGATGAAAACCCAAACCCAAAACATTCTGAAGGCTGTAGCGGGCTCTGTAGAGTAAATTCAGCAGCTGCTGTTTGGGTGAAGAAGGCAGATAAATGTTCAAATCTCAGATGATCTTTAGAAAAGGTCATATTTACAAGTCACTACTGTACTTCAACAGGGGGAAAAGCCAGCTCTAATAATGACTTCATGTGGGATGATCTCAGCTTTCTTCTGCTTTTTTTGTATTCAGTATCCAACCAGCAGCAAATCATTCAGTCCATGTTAACGGGAGCAGCAGAAAGCAGCGCTGCAGTTTCAACCTGTTACCGTGGAAGGGATGAAACTGAAGCATTTCAGTGGTTTTCTGGGTTGTTTTTCCATTTCTTTGAAGAATACAGAACTCAAGCGATCCAGTTTGCAGTAGTTAATCTTTCCTTGCGAGGAAATGAAATCTGTTGGCTTGTATTTTCTTTTCTTCTATTTACTCATGTCAGTACATCTTTATGGAAGACATGGCTTAAAATTACAGTATTCAGCTAGAAGATAATTAATTTTTTTTTTCTTTTGCACACTATAATTGCATTTTCTATTCTTAAAAAAAGTGCAAAAAAAAGAAAATGTATGCTGTAAAACAGCAAAGTTTATTTAGTACTCATCAAGCTGTTCGGAGCATATTTACCCAACTTGTAGCAATACTATGAAGCTGTATTTTAATACAGCTTCTGCTTAGTGAAGTCATTAGAGCTTGGCTTGCCGGGTAATTAAGAAAAATGGACCAGTCTTTGCATTATCTGTTTAAAGAAGGTCTTTTAAAAAAAAAAAAAACCTAAAAAAAAACCAAAAAGACAAAAAAAAAGAAAAAAAAGAAGAAAAAAGCTATAAACACTTTTAGGGAAGTGATTTTAGCAAGTGTAGTCTATATTTCCTGTAAGAGATTTTGTATTATATTTTCCTAAATGTTCTCATTTACTTGTATAGGGAGGGGAATGGTACAGACCCAGACCAGAGTCTCAGGGACTCTTCACCTTTGTCATATTGTGCCTTGGTGACCATTTATGTATGCCTCTCCTTCTCATTGTTTAAAGGACAACTAAGCTTTGTTTCGAGACTCTCTGTTGGAATGGTCAGTTGTCCACCTTATGGATGAAGCACGGAGGTGCGTTCATATCTCCACCCTCTCACAACTGATTCAGTGTGGCTTTAAGTAAAATCATACCATTAGGTTTTGGTGCGAGGGTTGACTGTCTTTGTATCAGCCCTCCCTTGGATTCGCCAGCACCCGAATCTGTATTTTATTAGCTTGTGGAGTCAGGGTCTCTGTGAGACCAGTGCTTGGTGGCTGGGGAAACACAAATGTACTGTGTAAGGCTATAGGATGTCCAGGAGTGGTGCCATTTTTAGCATTTGGATACAAGACCTCATGACAGACTGACCGTAACGATCAAAAACAAAGGTTCAGTTGTTCTTTCAACATCTGACATACGTGTCCTCCCTTTGGCTCTTACAACACGGAGTAGAGATCCAAATCCATTTTGTGGCAGCTTACCGATCCTTGTTTGCACTCTCGCTTACTGCTTGGAACTTGCCAACAAGGAAAATGTATACATTTAATTTACATAACCTAATGGATGGCCACCCCTACTTTGGCTCTGGGGAGGAGCCTAAGGTTATAAACTGGCAGCTGAATAAGAAAACAGTTAACCTTTTCTGTGATGCAGGTTTTGGTATTACGTTCTGTACACCTTGCATATTACTAAAATCCTCATTGTTGGGGAAAGCACACAGCAATATACTCATTGTGTGTAGCTGACAAGCAGCAGAAATTACTAGCTCCTCTGGTGCATATGTAACTAATTTCCAAATCATGGAAAAAAATAAAGAGTTTACTTTAACACACGACTGTTAACAGGAAAAAAAAGGCTAGTATATTGTTGCTGTTCATTTATTATATAATGAACACATTCATGGATTGTAAAGTGTTTCCTTTCATGACAAGCAGCTCTTGCACAGAACCTCCGAATGAAAAGAGATTTGAACCTTACAGAAGGAAAAAACTGAGATTTTAAATTGAACATTATTGTACCTTAGGTCGACCTGAAATTTTCCTTTGAAAGATGAATGTGCTAACTTAATGAGTTCTTCCACGCTGGGTATCCATGGCTTTGTAGATCTTATATTTTCAATAAAAATTACTCGAATAATCTTGAGTGGAAATGAAAAGGGTTCATTTGTTTTTACTCCTTCAGTTATGCAGCTGGGAGCTGTTGCTGCCTTAGGAGGTGTTTCAGGCACAGCCCTTCTCCTTTGGCTCTATCAGAAGCAGTCTGCTTGCAGGCAGTGCCATGGCTGCTCAAGCACAGGGTTTGGTGGCTGGGTTGGGGGGCCTTGTCCCAGGCAACTCACAGGAGCAACCAGGGCTCTGTGTCCCTCCAGGGATGTGATTGTATTGCTACAGAGCAGCCAGTGCAGCACTACATGGGGATGCACACAGTATCCTAGTGCTGCAAGTTCTATTGAAGCTGGGAATTCCTGTGTGTGCTCCATGCCTGCATGTGTCTGTGTGCGAGTGCGCAACTGTGTGCAATAGGAACATGAGTGCAAAAAAGCATCCTGCATGCTGCCAGGTTCAATGCTGCCACTGCCTCGGCAGCTCTGCACTTCTGCATCATGACGGGTTCTTTGCAGGTGGGGAGATGCTACTGCTCAGCTGTTCTATTTTCTCTGCAATTACCACATAGGAAATGAAGGAGCAGGGACAAGATTACAGGGCTGCCAGGTCTTTTCCTCTGTGGAAAGGGCTCTGGAGAGATGAAGTCATCCAGTTCTTTTTCTAGAGTCACGGAGGTTTGGCCTCTTTCCTGGGGGAAGAGGAAAGGAAGGGCTTTCCCCTGTGGTGTACTGGTGTCAGGATACACGCCTCTTCATTGCTCTGGGGTTAGCTGTTCCTCTAGCTCCGTGAAGGCACTCTTGTCATGACAGAGGCAGAATAAAACCACCCTAAAACTGTTAGCTTTTCATGTACATTCCCTGCTGCAGTTGGAAGGGTGAATCCTCCTCCCTGCCCAGCCTGTATCCCCACCGGCCCACTGCAGCTCATTTGTTTATATCCAGAAAAGAGCAGCGGATCCTCTATAACACAGTGCTAACCAGAGACTGGTCCTGCATTGCCTTATACAAACCCCAACCTTGGCTGAGATTGAGTTTCACCAGATAAAAGCAGAAACAGGCCTCCAAATATGCATGGGAAGGACAGTTTTTCATCTGGTATTTATACACAAGTCTCTATCCTGATTTCTTAGTGTAGGATTTGGGATAGGGAAAACGAATTAAGATCTAATACAACTTGCATCTAACTTAATTAAGACTCTGCTCTTAAGCAGTTATTTTTGTTGACACGGATGAGTATGGGTTTAGCTACACCATGTGCAGCCTAACGACAGTTACTCCTATTGATCTACAGACAAGTTACTGTCATAAACAGCAGTATTGTAAGAAACTGGCTGTACCCACCGTGTAACCCATGAGCTGAAATGCCAGGAGCTTGAAATGGGAAGAGGTGAAGTGTGTGAGCTCCATGGAGCTGTGCCTGGTTCCAGGCTTGGGGCCTGAACTCCTGCTTTCCCTGGGGACACTTGGCCATTGGCAGTGTATGGTAAGAGCCAGTAACAGCGCTGATATTTAATCCGCTAACTTGCACTCCCCAAAATGGCTGGGAGGAGAACTGAATCCCTTTAGCTACTCTTTAAGGAAGAGCTGTTCTCCCTACAAACACTAATGGGGCAGACACATCAGCAGTTAATTTCCTCTGCAGTGAAAAGAAGCCAATTTGCCTAAGTGATTGCCTAAATGCACTAGTGGTTAATTGGTAGCTGCAAAAGAACCATCCAGGTGTGTTGACACAACCTAGAGCTAAAATGCAGGGGCTACAAGAAACAGAAAAGGCCAAAAACCATTGGGTCACTTGGATTTTCTCTACCTGGAGTATTGTAAATCCATGGCAGTTGAGGACTCCTGGGAGGCACATCCAGCCAGATCCTCATCCGTGGGCAAAGGTACTCCTGTTTCAGAATGTCTTCCTCCTGTTTGCACAAGAGGTGTGAAACCCGGTTGCACCATTTAGGTCACTGACAGACTGTGTACTACAGACATTTAAGTGGGATTTTGGCGCATATGAAGCACTGACAAGACAGCTTACTGCTGTTCACCAGGCACACTGTTACCTGAAGGTGTTAGTGAGCGGGTTCTGTGCTGGAGCCCCTGGGTCCCAGAGCCAGAGGAATGGTTGGTTCATTGCCCATGAGGTGTATTACACTGTACAGGTTCATTTGTATGCATGTGTGTGGTGCTATGTTCTATAGCACATGCAGTATTGTGTTGTATCATTATCATAATATAGAGATTTTTGTACCTTTTTTGGTTTAATTTTTCATCATTTGTTTTTTGTGTGTGGTATTTCTTCTCTTTGCAAGCCTTTGTGTATAGGCTTCATGGTTGTTTCAGAAGGAGCTCACTGAGTTTTAGCAACTCAAGTTAATAGTGTGGTATGAGGGTTGGAGTGCTGTGTAACTAAGGATCTTCTGCCTGTTATCCCAGTGCAACCCCAATCGTCATTAACATTACTTGTCTCTAACCATGGGCACTGTATGAATTTCTGAAGACCAGAACCAACCTGTAAAACAAAGTGCAAACTGAAATGCATTAGCATCTGTTCTAAGTAATTATACTTGAAATCACTCCAGCTCTGTACAAGACAGGGAAAAAGGCACTAAAAGGCAGCCTCAGAGTTCTGCATGTGCATTTTGTCAGACCTGAGAGTCACGACACAGCCAAAGATGAGCATTTCAGTTTGTTACCAGGAGAGATGGGACAGAACTGAAATGTACTTGCAAGTCACATCACTGCACTCTCTGCTGCAGTGTGCGACATCCACCGGAGCCTCTTTCAGTTTATCATATGTGCTGCACTTAACTACAGCAAACTCTTTAAAATACAGTAATAGGACCTTTATGTTGAAATCACGGCAAGGAGCTCATTGATACGTTTATGTTTGATTCAAATAAGCTGAGCTGCTGAATCAGGAAAAATCTTCAAGCAGAAAGCATAGAAAACTGTTACCACAGCTCTCTTTGAAATTACTGCTATCACAGGCTAAGCATAAATTACAACGAGCTCTTTACTAACTTGCTATAAATCAATCTCCAAGAGGAAAAAAGCTGTAACAGACTCCTAGCAGTGCAGTATTTGGGGACAGCACCACTTTCCTCAGCACAATAACTGCAGAACCACATGGGGTATCACAATTATGATAATGTGGTGGCACTGTTTTTGTAAATCATGTACAATTTATAACCTATGCAGCTTCTTTTATGACACTTACAATGTCTTATGATTTGTTTATAGAAGTTTCCTCATTTTGCTAATAATGGATGTTTCAAATTTCATATTAAAATTCCAGAAACTTGCCTTGCCTATCAGGGTGAAACTGTTTTGGCAAGGCCTATTTAAATGGAAAGAAGCTTTAAATCAGGATTAAATTCATGATGCTATAATGAGCAGTTTCCTCTAAAAGAGGCAATTTAAAGTGGCTGCAATGGCAGAGTTCTCAGTTATTGTTATTCCTGAAGCTGTGAATTACTCTGTGTATTTAAGGACCGTGGTGTGGCAAGAAGTGCATGACGATGGTGTAGTGGAGAGCTGGCATTACTACTGCCAGACAAGCTGGGTTTGGAAGAGCAGAGGCTGCTGGTAGGAGGTGGATTTCCTATTGTCCACTATGATGTTAAGCCTGCAGGCTGAGGACACAGCCCCATAAAAGCCCCCCAGAAACCTGCTGTCCGAGGAACCTCTGCCGCACTGGGAAGGACTGCTGATGGGAGAAGGAGCAGGCAGGGCAGTGGCAGGGAGTGAAGTGATCCCATGCAGTCCCTGCCGAGGCCCCTGACAAGTCCTGGTGTGCTTCCCCACAGAGGCTCAGTTTCTTGTGAACAAAACCCACTGCAGACAGCCCGGCTGAGCAGCCCCACTGGGGGGGTTTCATCCAAAATAGGGTCAGAAGAGTAAACAAACCATTTTCTAGGAAAGAAAATTAACCTTGGGTGTCATATGTCTAAATACACCAGGAGCATTAGCTGAAGCATGTAGGAGCTTCTCTTCTGGTTATGACACCAAATCCAACAAAGCTGAAGAAAACTAATCACTCTGACCTGCTTTTCTGGGAATACAAGGTCTCGGAATGAAATCTGATGTTCCTCTAGAGAGAAGATGCATGTGCTTGGGGGGAGAGCAATCTCGTGCCAAATTCCTGTCTTCTGACTTTGTTATAATAAAAGTTCACACAGCACTGCAAAAGCTGCACTTAATTCAGAATATGAATGTGTTTAAAGCAATGAACTGCCTTGTAGGACAGGGTGTTTCCTAAGAGCAGTTGTTACTCCAGCAATCTGCAGCAGGGACTTGTAACGTCATCCTGCTGCTAGCGGATGTGCAGCGTGATGCAAATGAAAATGACTTTATACTGTCCATGTATTATCTGTGTTGTTTTGGGCTTTTTTTTACACAAACCAACACAAAAGCCTAAAGTAGTCATAAGGAGACGTTTTATGTAAGAGTTTTTCAGCTGACAGATGTATCCCAGTGGGAGGGTTTATACTGTCCAGCTGCACTGCCTACATGCTCCTTGGCTGTTCTTCACAGCCTTGGCCAATGGGTAACCCATAGCTTCTCTCTAAGGTATCTGGCAAAACAATGTTGTACTTTGCAGTGAAATAAATGCAACACGGCATCTGTGGAATAATGCAGAGCTAACACACATCCTTCCAGAAACGTCTATGTTTTAATCTGCTGGAATCTACCATAAAGTGGTCTGTAAAGGCAATATGTTATTTAAGCAACCTCTGTTTCTTGGGCACAGATGCAAAACAATTGCTACTAGGATGGCAAAAAAGAGAAAGGTGAGCCTTTAATTGTGCTTTGACTGAACATAACCAAGACAAAATGCATCAGAGAAAAACAATCTTCACTCACAAGGAGCTGCAAAAGCAAACACTGCAGCACATGGGGCTGTGGCTGGGTGGGGAAGTGGCTGTAAGTAATGTTGGAGGTGTGTTTGTAGGGGAAGGCGGCTGCTTAATCTCTGCCCTAAAAGCCAATTGATGGTCTGATAAATGAAAATTAGTTTCACTTTCGAGGTTTGTTCTTTCAAAATGAGAATTTTAAGTTCACACTGTTCTGACCTGAAATATTTCAATTCTAGCCTGAATTCCTGTGCCAGTGGGGATTATGAGATCATGCTGTCTGACAACTCCTCTTCCGTCCATCTGTTCCGCTCCTCCTTTCCTTGGTAACTTTTCAACCTTCAGGCTAATTTTCACCAAATTTGACATAGCAGAGATAGGATGGAGGCTGCAATGACAATCCATGGCAAAAACTCATGAAAATTCTGTGTGTGACCATAAAGAGAAATGGATATTTTCCTACACTGAATGTGCCTGAACGCTGCCCCAGTTGAGCTCCTCCTTGTTTGCGAGAGGTGGCTGCTGGCCAGCACGTATGGAGCTCCAAACCAGCCTCAGAATGAGCCTGTAGTCCTGCTGGCCCAACTACACAGAGGGGGATGTGGGTTTGTGAAAGGCAACAAGGGAGGGGGAATGCTGTATGTATGTAAGTCTGGAAAGAGGGAGAGGAACTGGTCACACAGGAAACTGAAGACATTAGTTGCAGTGATCCAGCTAATGGATTCGATAGGCAAAACTAGACAATTTCTATCAGATGTGTCTTCTTTCACCTAGGAGGTGGACTTCAGTGGCAGAGCTGGATTGCTCTCAGGACAGAAGGATTTTAGGAAGATTTCTCTGTGTTTAAAATTTGTTTTTACTTGGGAATTTTTGACATGGTATTTCATAAATACACCACTATTTATGAAATTTAAAAAGAAAAAAAAATCAACAAACCTCAAAACAATACATGAAGCACAAGCCTCCAAAATACTGCTACAGGAGAAGTTCATTTAGTGCAGAGACTGACTGAACTGAAACAGCAAAGTCTAATGCAATACGATGGTGAATGCTGTTCTTCCTTCCCCATTGGGAAGACACAATGCTCTGTCTGCAAGGCAGTTTGAAAACTTCAGCTAGCCAAAACTGCAGCTGCAATCAGGCTGTAATGTGACAGGGAGGAATTCAGCACTACAGCTCCTCTTGCCCATGAGAACTCACTGCCAGGTCAGGGTTTAATTCAGAAGTGTCTTGCGCAGACCACATTTTACCAGAAATCAACATCCTGCGCTTTGCAGGTGATACAGCTGCTGATTCTGATCCAGAAATCCCTGTGTGAGTTGTTCTTAGTTGTGCTGAGCTGCAAGGTTGCTCATTTCCTGCGCTGATTCACTCCAACAATTGCATTAAGATTAGAGAAGCTGCAGGTTTAGGACATGCAGTGGGAGAGCTCAGCCACCCACGTAATGGACCTGGTCAACGCCTCACAAGGGAGAAGTGTAGAGACAGCATTTCTGGATGCAATAAATGACACTTTCTAGAATAACTGACCTTAGAAACCACAAGAAAAACCCCACCATTCTGAATTTAGTCCTTGGCAGTGCAGAGGATCTCATTCAAGAGCTGTTAGTGGGTGAGCTGCTCCATAGTAGCAACCACAGTATAATTAAGCCAAATAAAGCAAATGGATACTCAATTTTAAGACAATGACATATGCAAAGCTAGAGGAGAATGCCAGAAACCCCTAACTGAGCACTTCAGAGGCAAGAAGCCTACAAATGCCCAGACGCTTAAAAAATATGGGGCTAGAAATGTCTGACACAAATAGAAAACCATGGCCCAAACTCTCCCCTGCATGACTCAAGGAGAAAGGGAAGGAGGCTATTGAGAGGCAAGCAATGAAGCCCGGAGACATGTGGCACATGGAATGTAAACAGGAAACAAAGATGGCTAAACCTGAAGAATGGCTGATAAAGGATGTTCAAGGTGCCAGTGAAGTTTACACGATGCTCCAATCAGAATCAGCCCTTGCTAGGTGTGGAAGGGGTTCTGAAGTCATAGCTGAGGGCTTTCTCGTGGGCAGCAGCAGCCAGAAAGCAATGGGGATCATGGTAAGGAATGGCGTTGGCGATGACTTTAGAACACCTTGGTGTACCCACACCTCCAGGACTGGGTGAAGCCTTGTCTGTGTGCCTCAGCAGAGTGCAGCGATGCTGTGAAAGGCAGAGGGGTTACAAGTGAAATGGTGGAGGGAATGCAGCATCTGCTTTGCAGTGCCCACACGGGAGCAGAGCTGAAGGGAAACGTACCAGCAGTTTCCAGACCGCTATGAAGGACATGGGTTAAGAGCAGGGTTTGGCATTCACCAATCCCTGCAAGCACCAGGAGTTGTTTGAACAGGATTAGGTGAGGACTGAAGAACAATTAAATTTAAGGAACCGCTTTTTTAAGATGAAGACTGGAATTTTTTCTAAGTTTTGCATTTGTCTGAATTCTGCAAACCTTCTGGGGGCATTACCAGGTTCAAAAAGGTGTTATACAAATTCATGGACATGAAAGCCCATGAAAACATAGTGACAGAACTAAGCAGGGATGAATTTCTAATGGAGAAGCTGCGCACACAGGAGCTGAAGGCGCGGTCACGGTGAGCCATGTCCCTCAGCCCTGAGGAGGCGGGCGGGCACACACTGCTGAGGCTCGGCTTTGCTCAGTGTCAAGCTGCAGTCCGCTTTCCACCATCCTTTCCCTTCCCATGTGCTGGGCGCAAAGGAACAAGCAAGGCCGAGCAGGCCGCAGGCACCGGCAGGCCGCAGGCACCGGCAGACGGAGCGCGGCCCCGCCGCCCCTCAGGAGAAGCTCCGCCCCACCGCGCTGCAGCCCGCCTGTGTGACGTCACCGGTCAGCTGACCGGCGCCTGCCAATCCCGCGTCCCGGATCGGCGACGGGCGCCGTACGCCTCCGCGATTGCGCATGCGCGGTTGGGCGGCCGCTCGAGGGCGGCGCGTGGCGGGCCTTTCGAGCTCGGCGGCGCGCGCGCTTCCTCAGGCTTCCCGCCACTTTCTGTGGGGTGCGGGGGTGCTGAGGCGGGCGCTGTGGTGAGTATCGGGGTCCGGGAGAGGTGGCAGAGCGGCTGCAGCGTCTCCTCGTTTCCCCTCTCACCCTGCTCCGGGAGGCTCTGCGCTAAGATCCCTCTTGGGGCTGCGAGCAGCAGCTGCGCCGCAGTTGGGAGCCGGCCGGCGGGTGTTTGTGCTTCTCCCCTGAGGGTCCCGTTTGCACTCTGAGGTGGCTGAGGCGATCTGGGGACGGGAATAGTGGGCAGCTTCCTCGGGGTCTTAGATGTTTATGGTGTTTGGTGGCGGCTTGAGCGGCTGTGCATACGCGTGCATAAAGGTACATGCTTTGTGTTTATTAGCCTTGTTTTAGCGTGGAAGACGGGGCAGTTGGAAGGCTGCCCTGGGACATGAAACTTGCATAACAGTTCTCTTTCTTGTATAATCCGTAACTCTAAGCTACCTTAAATGCACCCGGAATTTCAGAAGGGTACTTTTAGTTGTTAAGCACTCATACCGTCCAAGCTGGCTGACAGAGTGGGGTGTTCTGTGGGATGCATGCTCTAGAGGCAAAGCCTTAAGTAATACCAAACTAAAAAGAATGCAGAAAAGGCCCTCTGTCTTCCTTGATAATTCATAGAATCATAGAATGGTTTGGGTTGGATGCCTTAAAATCATCTAGGCCTGACCCCCCCCTGTTCGCTGCTTGCACTCACCTTAGGATCCCAAAGTTAATTTGTTTGCTGGGCAACAGTAAAGCATCAGACTCCTTTTTGTTGTAATTTTTAAGTTGTAGCTATTTTCACTGGAGTATTTACACTGATCTTTACTTCACTTTTCTATAATTGGTCACAATCCTGCGTTATTGTGTTGAAATATTTTTGCATTAATGGATTCCTTGTTCTGTTTGCAGAGGAACCTTTAAAATGAAGGTCCGGAAGACAAGATTCTGCTTGTTGAGATCTTTATAAAGAGTTTACTTCTGCAAAGTGCACTGTAACCTCACTGTTTATTTTTTAGAACAAGCTGAAATCTCCTCTCACTTTGGAAGGGTTGATTGTGGGTGGGTGTTTTTTTGTTTTATTTAATGAGTAAAACTGTACAAGTGCATCGCTTCTGCAGGCCAATGAATTACTCAATATTTACACTTGCTTCTTTTAAGTTTACTATTAAAGCAGAGTACCTCGATTCATTTAGGTGAATTAAGGAAAAACATAAGCGTTTGCAAAGATCAGGCATTTAATTGAGGCAAAAATGTGTCCTGATTTGATGAAAAAATATATTAAGATATTCCTGAAATAAGCATTGGTTTCTAGTCTTTGAACATCTGCTCCAGAATAGCGTTCAGTTTTCTGGGTGATCTGACACTTACTTTTTTTACCTGTGCAGACTCTTTGTAGTAAAATACCGAATGTTCATTTAAAATGACCCCAAAATTTTAACTGGAATAATACCCCAGATTTTCTCCATGTATTTGGATCTGTTCTTTTTACAAAAAAAAGGAAAAAAAAACCCAACAAAACTGAAACTGTAATCATGAGCTGTGGAAATGATTTTGTGGCAATGGTCAAGAAAATTGGATATCCAAAAGCTGATGAGCTTAAAGGAAATGATTTTGACTGGCTGGTTGAATCTTCGGAAAGCAGATCATTCCTGGATTGGTTTTGTGGCAATGTGAATGAGCAGTATGTGGTATCTGAACAAGAACTGCAAGAGTTTGATAGTCTTCGTGAGTTTGGTAAGCCCATTTTGGAAGGAAATGCACTGGATGATGTCCTTAAAACTCTGAAGCCTGTGGATACAAAGAACTGTAGCGAAGAGGAGGAACTGAAGAAATTAGAGGATGAGCTTCAAACTATTCAGAAGTTAAAAAAACTTCAAATTCATCGGCATAGTAAGCTTCAAATGATGATTATTGCAAATAGCCGTCTGTTACAGACATTAAAAAGCAGAGAGAATGAAGCGCATAAAGAACTAAAAAAAGGATTGGAAATGTTTACTGCAGCAACTCATGAACTTGACAATGAACTGCTGTCTTTTGTGGATTCAGCTAAGCAGTGGGCCTCTTTCTGTACTGCATCAGGTTCAGAACAAGGGTCAGATCCACAGCCAGTGTTTTTTTCCCAGCTTTCTTTGGACAAGTATTTGGCTCAGGAAGAAGAAAACTCTGCATCTCTTAGCTTATACATCAACAAAAGTTTTGATCAAAGTGTGTCTAAGTGGGTTGAAAATTCACATGAAGGCAGCTTTCAGTTTGCAAATACCAGCAGACCAGACACTTGTGAGGAGACTAATGAAATCTCTGAGGTAACTCAAGAGGTGACCAGGTTCCAGACAGCGTATATTTGTGCTCAACTTCACCTAATTCAGATGCAAGCTGAAGAGGAGAGCCTGAATTCAGCTATAAAATGCGTACAGAGCATGTTGCAGTCCTTAAACAGCAAGGTAAGCAACAAGAGGTGACAGAAGGTAGTGGAGTTCTGAACAGGCAGGTGTGGTCAACTGGGTGTAGTAAAAGGAAATGCTGAGTTACTGTTCTTTCAGGTATTTTTACATAATGAGATTGTACAAGTTCTAGTCCTGATCACAAAACTATTGTGAAATAGCTCCAGTTTCTCTAGTTATATGTTCTTCATTATAGTGGAGTACCTTTACTGTTGCTTTCCAGAATTCAAAAAAAAAATTACCTTAAAAGCCCCAGGACTTAGTAGTACTGTTCTAGTTTAGTTTAACTTTCTATTTTCAAATTATAACTGTCTCTCAGTTATTTGTACAAAAAAAAAAAAAAAAAAAGCTTAACTTTGCTTGACATTTTGTGGTGATGAAGAGCTAATAGGATTAATGCATTCCTGTTTGTATCCTATAGCATAAACTTAAAAAGTTTTAGTTCACTGACTCTTTTTGAAACTCAGGTATTTGTACCAAATAAATGAATCTGATAGTTGAAGCCCCCGAAACCTCTCAACAGGTGGCTGACAGGCAGATATGGATACTGGAACTTACGAAATTGTAATAGCAGAAAACATACTACTTTATGCCAGTCATGGACTAACTTGAGACATCTTGTCTGTTGTGTTTTTATTTATGGATAACTAGCATATAGGACTTGATTGATTACAGTTATTTTGAAAAGATTGATTTTGGTATCAGTGTTGATAATCATCTGACTATCAGAAATTGTACTTGAGAGATTTCAGTCATAGAATAGAATAGTTAGGGTCTTAAGGTGTTAGGACCTTAATATCATCCAGTTCCAACCCCCCTGACATGGGCAAGAACACCTCACACTAAACCATGTCACTCAATGCTCTGTCCAAGCTGGCCTTGAACACTGCCAGCAATGGAGCATTTACGACTTCCCTAGGCAACCTATTCCAGTGCCTCACCACCCTTACAGTAAAGAACTTCCTTATATCCAATCTAAACTTCCCCTGTTTAAGTTTGAACC